>VXBI01001937.1:801307-876392 GCA_013397375.1 Toxostoma redivivum
TTTTGGTCATAATTATTTGCAAATAATTACATATAAATATTTTCATAACAAATACAGTGTTTTCAAGTAGAACTTGCTAGGAGAAGACATTTTTACTTTTATCAAAATTTTAATGGTCTAGATTGTTCTTCAGTATTCTCATATGATCCACTGAAGAAAGCTTTTACGGGTATGATGCTTCTGACTAGATAATAAAGACTTGGACATATTTCTTTGCTCATATAATTTTAGGGACAAGGATTTTAGAATACCATGTGTAGGGGGAGTGGATTTACACTGCAGATGGAGGATGCAATGTAGGATAAAGCAGTTACAGCAGTAGGCCTGTTTAAACCAGTTTCTTGCACAGCTGTTTCTGGGTTGGTACAGACAAATTTGATTTTAAGGCTCAGTTCAAGCTCAAGAGCTGTACTTTATGCTTTTCTGCCAGGTTAAGACTTGCTTAATTTAGAGACAGAATGTGGAGGAATCTCTGTAGGCAGAATCTTGGCAAGAATGTCAGACAGACAGTGTGTAGGAAGGAAATAAAGGCTTGTATAAATACAGTCTGGGTGTAGAGGACTAAGGTTCATTAAAGAAAATAATTATGGAAAATATTTTAATTTTTGCAAATTTAATAACAAGAAAAATGAGAAGAGATTATCAGAGATAAAAACTGTAAAATATGGTTCAAGACTTGAGATATTAGAACCTCGATCTTTACATCAGTGTTCCATGATGCCAGAAGTGCTTTTTATGTTTCTATTATATCACAATTCACTAGCCTACCTTTTCAGGGTAGGATTGACTCAGATGAGTGCAGTGGAGCACAAAGTATAGTCTAACCAGGATGCTCAACTCACAGAGACAAGAGGAAGTAAATGGGATTACTGAGCTGACAACAGCTGCTCATTGCATCAGTTTTTGGGGTTTTTTTTCAACTCTCTGCAAAGGAATTTTTTTAAAAGCACATCTTGTTTACTCACCAGAATGACCTAACAGGTGCTAATTTCAGGTGGTCTCTTTTGGAAGACAGAGGAAAGTACATTTGTTTTCTTTATCTAATGATAACTTTTGGGAGGATATTTCGGAGGAATGTTTGGTCTAGCTTATGAGACAGACACTGTAGTTTTTTGATCTCTCTTGAATCAGATTAGACTAAAAGCAAACAAATGTGGGCAATTCCTCTTTAAGCCTGTTCCAAGAATTTACCATTTCAATGGTTCCTTTATAGAATTAAGCAAGATATATAAACACTTTGATGGCTCGATTTCTTTTTAATTAAAGTTTAATTATCTGCCATTCAGTTGCTAGAGATGAAAGTACATGTGTAGGGCTTTTAGGATGTTCATATACAAAGGTTTGAGGAAAGAGTATGCCCACATAACCATTAAGGGAAAACACTCAAAGAGCAGCAAAGCAATCTGTAGAATCAGAAAAATAGGCAGCGGTGGCTGGCTTGACAATGCAAGGAGAACTCTTGAGTACACAAGGAAGACAGAAACAAACAGCAAATAGTCAACGCATTGAGGGCAGCACAACCAACATAACTGTAATGCTGTATTGCTGTGGTCAAGAGTAAAATGCCCTCCAGAGAATAATTTTTAATTAGTAGAAAAAAAGATTATTCTGGCTGCTATCTTTGATATGAAAGATTTGAAAGCAGTACAAGAAAGCAGAGGAAGAAACTAAGAATATGACAAGGATGAAGCCATCCTTAATCTTAGCTCCTTTATTTTTTTTTTTTACTTATTTTTTCCATTCTTGTGGAGGAGTAGCCA
Organism: Toxostoma redivivum; assembly: GCA_013397375.1. Lineage (NCBI taxonomy): Eukaryota > Metazoa > Chordata > Aves > Passeriformes > Mimidae > Toxostoma > Toxostoma redivivum. The sequence continues at coordinate 803,068 of VXBI01001937.1, forward strand.
ACATATTTGACTGAGGTCTTCCTATTCAGGGAAAGAAACAGTAAGACTTTCTTGAAAAAAGGACAACTTTTTATGCTAAAATTTTACTGGGACCTTGCTGCGTGGGAAACATAACTTTATGATTTTGTAAACAGAGATAATAAATATTTAAAGAAAAGAAACAATTTGCATCTTAAACTAAACAGAAAGCAGTGGAAAAATACAGAGAATAAGTATTATTTGTTTCTATTATTTGGGGTTTTTTTTCTGCAGTGTAAATAAAATCACGTTCAATAGTAGGCTATGAATATAGTGTGTTGACCAGGGGAATGTGGCATGAATATTGTGATATATTTATGATCTGTTTTCAAATTTCAAAAATAAACCAATATTTAAGTGACATAAATGACTTTTTGCAATTATGCCTGCTAGAAACTACATTTTGATCAGCTAAGAGGAAAAAAAATCTGCATTGACTATTAATAGCAGAANTAGTTAATTAGTATATCTAGCAAATATTGTCCAATTAGAAGAGCAGTAGGTTAGGTAATTTTCCCCTGAGTTCTCCCTCATTGGAGGCCCCCCCCAACCCTTAGCCCTATACTTTATTGTGTCTAGAATGTATACTGCAAAACAAAGTGTCCTTGGTACACTAAAGGCAAGACTAAACAGAGTTTCAAGAGTGGATTAATAAGGGCTTGTTGTAATATGGGAAAAGGCAGGAAAAGTACCACAAGTTATAACTATGTATTAATAGTCTACAAAGTTGCAAGTATATGAAAAATATATAAAAAAGCTACAAATGTTTAGGCATCAAACTGAGTAAATTTTATATTTTCATATTTNCTGCAGATGGAGGATGCAATGTAGGATAAAGCAGTTACAGCAGTAGGCCTGTTTAAACCAGTTTCTTGCACAGCTGTTTCTGGGTTGGTACAGACAAATTTGATTTTAAGGCTCAGTTCAAGCTCAAGAGCTGTACTTTATGCTTTTCTGCCAGGTTAAGACTTGCTTAATTTAGAGACAGAATGTGGAGGAATCTCTGTAGGCAGAATCTTGGCAAGAATGTCAGACAGACAGTGTGTAGGAAGGAAATAAAGGCTTGTATAAATACAGTCTGGGTGTAGAGGACTAAGGTTCATTAAAGAAAATAATTATGGAAAATATTTTAATTTTTGCAAATTTAATAACAAGAAAAATGAGAAGAGATTATCAGAGATAAAAACTGTAAAATATGGTTCAAGACTTGAGATATTAGAACCTCGATCTTTACATCAGTGTTCCATGATGCCAGAAGTGCTTTTTATGTTTCTATTATATCACAATTCACTAGCCTACCTTTTCAGGGTAGGATTGACTCAGATGAGTGCAGTGGAGCACAAAGTATAGTCTAACCAGGATGCTCAACTCACAGAGACAAGAGGAAGTAAATGGGATTACTGAGCTGACAACAGCTGCTCATTGCATCAGTTTTTGGGGTTTTTTTTCAACTCTCTGCAAAGGAATTTTTTTAAAAGCACATCTTGTTTACTCACCAGAATGACCTAACAGGCGCTAATTTCAGGTGGTCTCTTTTGGAAGACAGAGGAAAGTACATTTGTTTTCTTTATCTAATGATAACTTTTGGGAGGATATTTCGGAGGAATGTTTGGTCTAGCTTATGAGACAGACACTGTAGTTTTTTGATCTCTCTTGAATCAGATTAGACTAAAAGCAAACAAATGTGGGCAATTCCTCTTTAAGCCTGTTCCAAGAATTTACCATTTCAATGGTTCCTTTATAGAATTAAGCAAGATATATAAACACTTTGATGGCTCGATTTCTTTTTAATTAAAGTTTAATTATCTGCCATTCAGTTGCTAGAGATGAAAGTACATGTGTAGGGCTTTTAGGATGTTCATATACAAAGGTTTGAGGAAAGAGTATGCCCACATAACCATTAAGGGAAAACACTCAAAGAGCAGCAAAGCAATCTGTAGAATCAGAAAAATAGGCAGCGGTGGCTGGCTTGACAATGCAAGGAGAACTCTTGAGTACACAAGGAAGACAGAAACAAACAGCAAATAGTCAACGCATTGAGGGCAGCACAACCAACATAACTGTAATGCTGTATTGCTGTGGTCAAGAGTAAAATGCCCTCCAGAGAATAATTTTTAATTAGTAGAAAAAAAGATTATTCTGGCTGCTATCTTTGATATGAAAGATTTGAAAGCAGTACAAGAAAGCAGAGGAAGAAACTAAGAATATGACAAGGATGAAGCCATCCTTAATCTTAGCTCCTTTATTTTTTTTTTTTACTTATTTTTTCCATTCTTGTGGAGGAGTAGCCAACATATTTGACTGAGGTCTTCCTATTCAGGGAAAGAAACAGTAAGACTTTCTTGAAAAAAGGACAACTTTTTATGCTAAAATTTTACTGGGACCTTGCTGCGTGGGAAACATAACTTTATGATTTTGTAAACAGAGATAATAAATATTTAAAGAAAAGAAACAATTTGCATCTTAAACTAAACAGAAAGCAGTGGAAAAATACAGAGAATAAGTATTATTTGTTTCTATTATTTGGGGTTTTTTTTCTGCAGTGTAAATAAAATCACGTTCAATAGTAGGCTATGAATATAGTGTGTTGACCAGGGGAATGTGGCATGAATATTGTGATATATTTATGATCTGTTTTCAAATTTCAAAAATAAACCAATATTTAAGTGACATAAATGACTTTTTGCAATTATGCCTGCTAGAAACTACATTTTGATCAGCTAAGAGGAAAAAAAATCTGCATTGACTATTAATAGCAGAACAGTTCTGAACTGGGTGTGTTGATTCGAAGTCTGCAGACAAAGTACTTCCAGTAGTAGGGGAATTATAAAAAATAAAAATGGAAAAGTCTTAAGTTAAAGTATCATATAATTCAAGGTAGAAGAGAAATAAAGTTCTAATGTTTTGTGGCCCAGATCAGCATCATAGACCTTCATGGATACTCTAGGTATCCTGGGAACATGGCAGACTGACTGCCAGAGCTGATCAGTCCTCCTTCCTAATCCAGCATAGCACAAAAATTCATAGCACTTCCCATTCCAAAGTAAGCCTTTTGATACAAATCTTTGTTCTCTGATGCATACAGTGACACACAGAATAAATGAGTCATGGGAGAGGATGAGTTGGCTAGAAAAGCCAAGTGGTGCCTGAGACAGAATGCAGTTACCCTACAAATACATCCTCCGTGTAAAGAAGCAGGAAGGAAAATGACTATGCTAGATAGCAGACAGTGCTGGCACAGGAAAAGATTCATTTACTGATGGAAAATTTACCTTTAGAACATTGGAGACTTTGAATTATTTGAAGCATTGGGGAAGCAAGAATCCCAACTAACTTTTGCAGAATACTTTCTTACCAGGGAAAGACAGCAGGCTTAATTCTGTCATCTAAATCAATACCATTTTTACCTAAAAATTCCCAAGCCAATCTTATATTGCGATAGCTTGTCATTTCATCTAATTTTGTTCTGTTCCTACTCCTAAAATCCCTTTCTCAGCCTCTACCTTTTCCATAATGTTTAATTTATAATCTGCTTCAAGAAGACACTGATTTGTAACAAGGAAAAATTATACACTGGGAGTCAGATTTGGACTCCAATGAGAAGTAATAAACATTGACTATAGAAAAAGGAAGGAAAAGACAGACTTGCATTAGGTATCAGAGCATAGATCATTAAATGCCTAAGAAATCAGTAATATGATTTTGAGAATTGTAGGGTTGACTCTGGATGGATGCCAGACACCCACAAAAGCCTCTTTATAATTCTACTCCATGGCTGGATGGAGAAGAGAATATATTATGAAGGGTTCATGAGTTGAAGTAAGGACAGAGAGAGATCATTCACCAAATACTGCCACAGGCTAAACAGACTCAAATTAGAGATATTAATTGAATTTATTAAAAAAAAATCATAGCAGGATAATAAGAAGTAAAATAAGACTTCAAAACCACCTTACCCCCATCCCTTCCTCCTTCCCAGCTCTACCTCCTAGCCCTCAGTAATGCAGGGAGATAGAGAATAGGAGTTGTGGTCACTTCATTGCATGTTTCTGCCATTGCTCAGGGAGAGGAGTCCTTCCCCTGCTCTTTCATGAGGCGCACTCTTTCACGAGCAAGCTGCTCCACCGTGGTCCCTCAGAGGGTTGGAAGATCTACCAGGAAACCTGCTCCAGTGTGAATTCCTCTCTCCACAGACTGCAGGTCTCTGCCAGGACCTTGCTCCACTGTGGATTTCCTATGGGTTCACAGCCTCTTCTCAGAAATCCACCTGCTTTAGTGTGGGTCTCCTCCAGAGGCTGCAGGTGGATTTCTGCATCCCTGTGGTTCTCTATGTGCTGCAGGTGAACAGTCTTCTTCACCATGGTCTTCACAATGTGCTCTCAAGGAATCTCAGCTCGGGCACATGGAGCATCTCCTTCCTCTCCTTCTCCATGGACCTTGCTGTGTGCAGAGCATTTCATCTCACATTCTCACCCATCTCTTCTCTGGCCACAAATACATCTTCAAAATATTTTTTTCCCCTTAAATATGTTATCACAGAGGCATTACCACCATTTTTGATTGACCCAGCCTTGGCCAGCAGCACAACTTTCTTAAAACTGGCTGGCACTGGATATGGCTCTGCTGAACGTGGACAAAGCTTCTGACAGCTTCTCACAAAAGCCACTTCTGTAGCCCCTGGCTACCAAAACCTTGCCATGCATATCCAGTACAAGAATAAATAGGATTTGGAGCACAAGAAAGGGCTAAAGAATTAAACTATAATTTATGGGGAAACCCAGAGATTTGATGACTAAATTTCAACCCTCCTTTTGTAGCTCATCTTTGACAAAAGTTTAGATAAGTTGAATGATGCCATTCCTTTCAAAAGAAGATTATTTACTTTAGAATTTTGTTCCAAATCAGTCTGCTATCCTGTTGATGCTATCATTTACCTAGTGTGTGTGCAGAAATATTGCCCTATTTGATTTCAGAAAATTTGGTCAGTGAACTAAAGTTATGACACTTGTCTAAACAAAGCAACTGTCAGCTCATATCACAAGCTCCTTCTAAATAAAGACCTGCACCACTCCAAAATTTGTTTTCCTTTAATGAATCCAAGCCTTTCCAGTGTCATTATTCATTCTTTCTAAAAACACTGGAAAATGCAATACATTACTCAACTGTGACCTAGCATGTCCTAAGGTGCATATTTTATTGATGTAAATAAATGAGATTCTAGTCTACCCAAATGCTGATGTTTTGATTTAATAGAAACACTGTTTACCTTTAAAGTTGTCATTACTGCTATGATTATTTTCCCTGGAGGCTCTGACGATGGAGGACAACTGCTAGAAGCCTGCTTCCGAAGTATCTGCAGATTCATGGGGCAATTAAACTATTTGATTATGGACTAAAAGGAGAAAATCATTAACATGCTTACTGCTTTCCGTGGTTTACGCTATTATATTTTTTTCCTTACATTGAAAGAAAGGTTTGAAAGTGCATTAGTTTCATGCTTGCCTAAATGCAAAATTTTTAGATAAAATTACAGTGTTTAACTCCATTATTATTAGGTATTAAATTAAAATAAACCAGACACTGGGAACTTGCTATTATTTCAAATTAAAATAAAATAAAAATGTATATTTTACAGTGCTCAGAGCTAGAAGAACTTTTGTAGATGTTTTCTTTTGCTTTTGATGTCAGCTATCCCTCTAGTTTTCTTCCTGTATATCAATCTTGAAAACCAATACACATATATATTCTATTTGCCTTCTTTCTGCCTTTAGGTGGTATCCAGTTTTATCAACAGGAATTCATTTTGTAAAGGTCACTGACTTAATGAAATAGTTTTCAATGTTTGTGCCCATACCTTCCTTTGAAAAATAGATTTACCTTAACTAGGTATTCATCAGTACAAATTAACTGGATATATTAAATGCCATATCATTGCATTGGGAAAAAAAATGAGAAATGTGCTGTTATTGCTCTGGGAAAAGGAGAAGGAAAAAAAAAAAAAAGAAAAAATGTAATGTGCTGCATCAAAGGAAAATGAAAAACTAAAATCTTTTATGGGCTGGACATCGAAGGAGACTAGCTTACCCCTAGTGGATTATCCTCCCTGTGGTTCTTGGAAGCAAAAGAGGTAGGATAGGTTTTGACAAAACCTATAAAAATATATATGCGACATATATTTTAAGGCTAATAATGCTGGAAATTTTGAGGTAAATTAAAGAAAAAAAAGGGTCATACTACCATTAGTTTTCCTCACAGTTAAATCCATCTTGGAATTAATTGTGGGTGACACTGGGCTTCTAGCAAAGACATAAAATAGAAGATAAAAGGGAGCTGAGTTCTGAAATTATTACCGATTCAGAAGTTGAAATTAGTTATTATAAGCCTACAGTTGTTTCAGTATTTTTGAGAGTTTAGATAGGAAATAAACACGTAGACTAGTCAAGCTGTCATTTAAAAAAATCTAATGTGATCAAAAGAACAAAAAATTTTAGTTTCTGCTTCAAAGACCCTCTCTTAGTATTGAAGAACAGTACAAGAAATATAATCTTGATTATTAAAGTACATATCAGACCCAGCATAGGACAATAAAATCCAGCACTACCAAAATTTTTTGTTTCACAGTCTGTGAGTATTTAATTCTTCTATATGGAATTAACTTTTTGTGCACCTCATATTTAAAGTAAAATAATGGTCTCTGCTTGTATGAAGTATCTTTTGACAAGATATCAGATTCCAATACCCTTCAATGAGGTTATTTTAGATATTCCATAGAGGAAGGGTATAAAATTTAATATGAAATGCACCTAATTTAAGATATTTTGTATTATATGATATCTTTGATTTAGCAGAGTGATACCTAATACACAAAGAACACAATATAAATTTAAGTTGCACCTTATAAAATACAGTAATTGCAATATACAATTCGATTTCTACACCAATGTGATACTCAGAATGTTTGAAATTGGAAGGATTCTCTGAAGGTCATCTGGTCTGAGCCCCTGCTTGAGCATAGAATCTAGAGGCAGGTGTCCAGAACCATGTCCGGGTAGCTTTGGAATATCTCTGAGGATGGAGAAGCCATAACTTCTTGGGGTAACCTGGGCCAGTGCTTAGTCACCCTTACAAAAGTGTTTCCTGATGTTCAGGACAAAACTCCTGTGTTTTAGTTCATGCCCATTGTCCTCTTATTTGATATCAATGAAAAGAATTTTCTCTGTCCTCTCTGAACTTCCTTTCAGTTATTTATGTACATTAATTAAGTCTCCTTTGGACCATTCCTGCTCTAGGCTAAGCTGTCCCAACTCTCTCCATCACCAGGTGAGACTGATTGACAGGTAATTCCCTGGGGCCTTGTTTTTGCCCTCCTTTAAAATATGAGTTGCTTTCCTCCAGTCTTTGAGCACTTCCTCCTGTAGCCATGATCGATCAAAGATTACTGAAAATGGCCTGGTAGTGATCTGTCAGCTTCTTCAGCACTCATGGAGGGCCTATGAACTTTCCTGGCAACCAGTGACAAGACAAGAGGTCTTAAGCTGTGCCAGGAGTAGTTTAGGCTGAACATCAGGGAACAAAACTCTTCACAGAAATAGTGATTGGCCATTGGAATGGGCTGGCCAGGTCGGTGGTGGAGTCACCAGCCCTGGAGGTGTTTAAAAAAAGACTGGGTGTGGCACTCAGTGCCATGGTTTAGGTGATAAAGTGGTATTAGGTCACAGGTTGGACTCAATGATCTCAAATCTCTTTTCCAAATTAGTGAATTCTGTGACTAATGGATGTCCATACCTAAACTTACAACAATCACATTTGCCTATGTCTATTGACCCTTCAAACATTTTTGGGGGTATTGGTTAGTCACAAAAGAAAGAGGCAGTTTCTATACATTTGTAGAATAGAAAGAAATCTTAGTTAGATTACAGTATTAAAAATTGCTAGATTACATACATTCAGAAAAAAAAAAAAAGAAATTGCCAAAAAAGGCTCTGCCACTTTGAGACTTTATGTTTTTGAAGTAAAAGCTGTTTTTCTTCTTTGAAAATTCTTTATTTCGTTATTTTGATTGTAGTACTAAGAATTAGTTACCACAGTAACAGAATAAGAGAGAAGATATATTTGCTGACTTTTACTAAATTGTGAAACCCTTGCTAATGCACAGCAGTTGCTGAGATATAAAGCACATCTAATTTGCAGGTGATACAAAATGCTTTCAGCAGATTTAGCACTGTGAAGTTTTTGATACAAGTTAGATATGTAGTTCAAGTGAAAGAAACCCATGAAAAATGCATATATATTTAATTAGACCCTCATCAGACAAAATCCCAACCAAAAAAGGAAAAAAATCCAGCACAACCCCAAAAACCTCCAAAGCCAAACCAACCAAGAAAACAAAAAATATCCAGAACAAATAAACTTAATTTGTACTTAAGTTGAGAAATCAAGTCCTATGCATGTAGGGTGTGATCACAGCAGCAAGTAGGGAGATAACAGAGCATAAGATGAACCTTTTTGCAGCATTCATTTTGCATAAATTTACTAGCTCTCCTTAGATGGTTTTAATTGTTTTGACCCTAGGTCAGGAGCGAGGAACTAGATAATTGGTCTGTGCTCATTTGCAGCTTGATTAGTCTAATGCCATACAGCTGTGCATCACCATACAGGTTGAGATTTCAAACTGCTCCAATGGGTAGCATTAAGAGAAGCTAAGCCTGAAAAAACAAACTTATCTCTTGCCCTTCTATTACTGCTCACCCTAGAAATTTAAGCATAATCTGACCTCAAGATAATTAAGTAAAGAGATTTAAATGTATCATATACTTTGAGTCATTATCTCTTTTACATATTATTTTTACACCTGACTTCAGAATAATTACTGTCAATTCACCATGGTACAGAAGCAGACTCAAGTCTAAATTGATTTGGGTGTAGAAAAATTATCTTCCCAGAGGAGACTGAGTTCTGCTAGCTTTGACTTATGTTTTTGCCAGAAATATTGTCATGTTGGTCACTCCAATTTGCACAGTTAACTTTCTGTTTTCACTTGGCCATACTGCTACCGTTTTGGGGCAAGCATGTTGACATAAGTCTCACTTTTGGCTTTGACACTACTGGCTCAAATTTGTGTTTTTTTATTTAACTCATGTCTAAAACAATTGGGTTTGGGATATCCAAGTGGTAACTGAAGTACATCAAAGTTGGATGTCAAGGCTGCTAAAGGACTCCTAAAATTAAGGTTGAATAAGTAATCTTTTGCCAAAACAAGATTAAATTTCTACTGGAGTTTTCTTCTTATAATATTGTAAACAACATATATTGATATAATATATTTGATTATTCCTTATAAATTTATGAAACTCTTGTATTTTTAACTAAATTCTGCTTTACTGTGCATTTATTACTCTAGAGTAAAATTTAAGCCACCAGATCACAACAGACAAAAGCTGGTGGTTAAAGATCCGAAAAGGCTTATTTAATAGCAAAACAAATCTGTATTTTTTCTTAGACATATCTAAATATCTAGTGTAAAAAGGAAATATATAATTGAAGTATTATTCTGCAGAAGTATTTTTTTCCTTTACCTAATTCTCTATCAGTTCATAACCTGTAAAATTTGTTCTGCTTCTAGAAAGTTGTTTACATGTGTTTATGCACTTGCATGAGTAATATAATTTGAAGTCCTGTGTTTAGAGTAAAATGAGTGCAAAAATATTTTGGGCTTTAATTTAGTAAAAGATGTGAGAAAGTAACACTCTCTTGGCTGAAATGAAACTGGAGGCTTTTGAAAAATAATTAAGTTGATGAAAAATTGCATAGCTAGATAAAGATTAACTAATATAAGTTTTCAAAAATTCAAATTAAAAAACAGTTCAGCATCCTCTGCTTTAAAGGGATTATGACATACTGATGTTTATTTCTAATTTCTTTAGACTAGCGTAGATGTGTATCTCACAGTTGTACTCCTTACCTTCAAATTATAAAAAAGACATTTTTAATGTAACTTTGCCCCTTGTTGCCTTTAATATCAGAATCATATTTGGTTCTCACCTTGTGAGCATGTATGCATTGGTAAAGCAGGTTGTATAGTATCACCTTAGTAACTCCAGGAAATTTTGTGACTTCCAGCTGCTAGTCTAGGACAGCAAAACTTCCCTCAAGATTTTATATCATATGTCAGTCTGGTGCAGATATCTCAGATACCTGGATGTCTCAGATGGAACTTGCTGCCTCTATTTGAAATCTCACCTGACAAACCACAGCAGATGAAATCTTAGCTGCAGTGTGTGAGCTCAGGATTCACACTGTATCTAAATTTACCTAACCAAGTCTGAAAGATTTGAAATGGAAAGAAAATTGTCCAATTCTTCACATGGGCAGGAAAAGGACTTGAAATAATGAGAAACAGGGCAGCAGATGAGATTTTGGACCAGGTGGTAGGAAAGAATAAAAGATTCTGGGGCAGGGGCCAAAAATCATCAACTGATTATTAATATTATTAGATATGGAATTGAACACAAATGTTATAATTAGGAAGTAATTAACAAGGTCTTTGGCAGGGAAGGCAAAAATCTTGGCATAGAAAGACAATAAGATGGAAATTAATGACCTCTTAAGTCCTTTTTCCTATTTTCCAAAAATATAATTTTAATTGTGAGGAGGTTTTGTTTCTTTGTGGGATTCTTTTTTAATTAAAAAAAAAGAAAAAAATATCTACCAGGATTTTTCCTACATTGCAAAATTCCACTTTTCCAATATGTCAATTGAGATAATAGTTAACATGTTATATCTGAGCTGTTCATATTTTATATATTTGGGCTATAAGATTTATTTTACAAAAGATGCTAGTATTTCCTGAGTCTCAACTGTATGTTTTGTACAGAGTTCTTGCCTAGAGGAGTCTAGATTCTAGTTGGGCTTAGACAAAACAATTTGAAGATCAAAGTAAAAGACCTAGTTGTAGCAGAAGCCTGGGGATCTGGAAATTTGCCTGCATGAGTAACACAAATGCCTAGGGGTGGATTTAAAGACAAGAAAAGAAAAGGTTTATGAAAAGGTAGATATAGTTTACTCCACAAGTAAAAAAAAGGGCAAGGATTAAGAAAAAAAAAAGTTAAAATGTGCCAGCCCTACTGATTATTTCACATTTGCAACAACCACATTAATTCACAACAGTCTCCCATCAGCTGACCTGATTAAATGCATGCTTGTTGAATTTTTCACCATTACATTTTCCATCATGAGTGGAAAAACATTTCTTTATTCTTCAGTTCTTCTTTGAAATCTCTTTAAAAGTTTATAGAAACCTTGACCACCTGTAGATAGAGGTGTGATAATGATTAATGTAGTGCTCCATGGTCTCTCTACTGCCCATAACATTCTTGCTATAATCATGTGGTCTGCACATCTGGTTTCAGTAGCTATTGGTTGACTCTACCTCTTTAAGCTAACAATTTGTCATCTTTAAAAAGAAAAAAATGTGAATTAATTCATGATGTAGTCTATCAAGTTTTCCTACCCAACAAAGTACCAGTAATAATCTAAACATAAACTAAACGCAAAATATTTTGTGTGTATACTTTTAGCCAAAAGAGAAACTAACAGGTAGTATTAAATTAAAAACCTAAGAATAATAGTAAATCAAAAGAATGAAGCCGATTGCTTTACTGAAAAATAAGAGGAGTTTTGTTTTTGTTTAAGAACAAAGGTACAACTGAAAAACGGCAATAACATTTCAGAGATGCTTTTATTAATATCCTAATCTAAAGCAGGGAACTGAGGCATGATCTTGAGTAACTGTACATAATGCTAGTGATACAACATTTCTTTTTGATATGTTCCCATAATTGCTCCTATAAGCAATTTTTTCAGAATCAAAAATACTATACAAACTGTTTCCCAATATGTAAAAAGTTTCCAGAGGAAAGATGAATTACAGGAGGGAAAGGAAAGGGAAGGGAAGGGAAGGGAAGGGAAGGAAAGGAAAGGAAAGGAAAGGAAAGGAAAGGAAAGGAAAGGAAAGGAAAGGAAAGGAAAGGAAAGGAAAGGAAAGGAAAGGAAAAAGGGAAAGGAAAGGAAAAAGGGAAAGGAAAGGAAAAAGGGAAAGGAAAGTTCTATATCTCTTTGGGTGCTACATACAAGAAGCAATAGGTAAGTAAATAGGGGGATTTTTTTTCAAGTAGAAATTGCAATAAATGCAATAAGTAATGTCTGATCATCTATATTTTTCTTGCTGTTACCTGAAACATCATTCAGATTAGATTATTTTAAACCATCTATGACAAAATGGGATATATGGGAGTGGACATCATTATCTCCACTTCTACACATCACTTTTGGGCCAGACATGTCAAAGAAATTTAAGAAGCAAGAAAACATTAAGAATTCCATTTTGCATATTGTAATTTGTTTTTCAGTGCAGGGAAGTAATTTTCTTGAGATCAGTTTATAATCAAATGGCAAGTCAAACACAGGTCTCTCGACCTTTCTCTATGGGTGTATGATCACATATCTTGGATTAATAGCTAGACTGCAAAATCATCCTGTGCCAATTAGTGTCTTTTAAAGGCTGATCTGTCTTCTGATTCTTGTTTTGGAAAAGATCATGCCAGGTGGCTTTGTGTAATTGACTAATATAAATATATATTCAAGTAGCTGCATAAGATGCCTTGCATTCTAACTCTAATGTTTAATGCATTCTCTGAAAACACAGATCAGTTCACTGTTCAAGATGACTTCCACATGAAATGGCACCAATGAAATCCTAGTCGATTTTTCAAAATAACCTTAGTAAAACACTTAGGCAGGTTGAACAAGCCCTCACACAAATTGAGTATATAGAAATTAAATTATACTGTGTAATAGAGAGGTCATAATGCAAGTTTTCAATGGTTTCTAGCCATTACAAATACACAATGGAGTATTGCTATAGTGGCCTATAGTTTTGTAGGTACCAGCTGAAGGACCTGTATTCCACATAATCAGTTTATGTGAATAGAGGGTTTCAGATCACTGTGAACATATTCATGCTTTGTGCTGGAAAACAAGTGCTGCCAAGAGATAAATAAAGAGCTTCATTTGTTCTTTTCAGTTTACAAAGCAGTTAAAAACAGTGGTTCTAAGACTTTCACACTTTATGCAAAAAATAATTCTGGAACAAACTAATAGTAAAATTGTCATTTAAAGATAGTAGATTCAAAAAAAGATTTGGCCTCTTCTCCTAGGAAGGGACAAGGAAGCTGTGGCAGAGGTTCAGAAATGGGAACAGACTGCCCAGAGAAATGGTGGACTCACCATCCCTGGAAGTGTTCAAGAAACAACTGGATGTGGCACTTAGTGCTATGGTTCAGTTTAAGCTGTTGTTTGGTCAAAGGTTGGACTCAATGGTCTTGGAGGTCTTTTACAACTTTAATTATTCTATGATTCTATTTTATGGTTATTGGCAATGTGTCTAAAAATGAAATTTTTCTTTTAGTAATACCACTGTAATTCTGTTTCTACTGACATCAGCCCAATTGACTCATGCCAGAGTTGACTGTTAGACTCAGGTTCACACCTTGTTAAAAATCTGTTTACACCCTTTTATGTATTACAATGAAATTGCCACTAGAAACCTGACACAGCATAAATTACAAACTGAAATGTCGGAAAAGAGAAGCACAACAGTAAAAGCAACTAAAAAAGACAGTGTGACTATTTGAGTGGTAAAGAGATCTATTCTTCACTTAATTGCACTTCACTGTAAAAGATTACTATGTACCTGACCAGTGCAGAATCATGTGTCAGTAAGGAGGTCAAAGTGTGCAGCTCATGAAGCCTAAGTGAATGTAATGGTGGTTAATTATGTCCCTTTCCTGAGTCTCTCAGCAGAACTTTGTAGTATTTTTGTTTTGTCTAATGCACAAGGCATAAAGAGCCAATGTGTTTACATTTCTCTTCAAGTGCTGTTTTATGCAGTAAAAAGGTTTTTCTTGCCTTTGCACATACTGCTTGCTTAAATTTATGATAACTGAGCCACCCATGTTCTCAACCCTTGCTCTTCTCTCAGTTGTCACATTGCACTCTTGTTCAGTGGCCCAGAAAATCCACTGCCATGTGTTATACAAGAGAAATGTTAATGGGGAGAACCACAGATTTTAAAGTAACAGCATGTCTGTTAGGAAAATGTGATTAATTCACAACTTCAATTTTGAATTCTGCAGTTGGCTTCTCTGGGCTATGAGGACATGAAAAAGCTGTACAAGAGCAATGCTGGCAGACTCTTCTATTTTTACCTGGAGTCAATAGAAAGATGACCTTTCTTTTTAAGAAAATGCCATTTTTGTGATGTGCTCCAGCTTCTATTGCACATCTTCAAGGTGACTTTTAATGCAGTCCCTCACAGAGTTCAGTTATGCTCTGAAAAGAGAAGTTCCTTACAATATTCCTCATGACTGGGGCAGTATTTTCTCACCTGTCAGGGAGGCTACATACCATTGTTTTTCACTTAAGGTCGTAAAATGAGGAATCTTCTATAACAGAACTTGTGGTATGTGTGAATCTGGTTAGCAGAATCACTTTTCTCTCTTATTTCTGCACTCAGGATGAAAAGTGAAATGTGAGCTAATAAAACCTAGTGGTTGCTCAGCTGGAAAGTCTGAGGGCTGATTTAGGTCAGGATTCATCACCTGAGAGTTTGCAGTTCAGTAGAGTCTGAAGTTTTGATTCAGATACAGATTTACCCAAGTTTATGTGTTGCTTTGATAAATGTATAATAGCTGAAGAAACTAAGTAATGGATGTGGGTTTGGTTTTTGTTGTTGTTGTTTTTCAGTTTTTTTTTTGTTATTTGTCTACTCTTGTGGTTGTGTATAGTGCTTTAGGAGTAGAAGATACACCTGAAGTTCATGCATTTTACTTGGATATAATAAAAAAAAAAGTAGTAGTAAAATAATATCATGCTGTATGGGTTGGCTGTCTTATAATTTTTTATTCATCTTTTCTTCTAGCTCCAGAGCATTAGAGTTTTATATTTATGCTTTCATATGAAGAAGCATTTTCACTGTGTTATAATATTATAAATTACGTTCCAGGTTAGGTGAGCATGTTATTAAGAGAATGATGTTTGGTTGGGCAAGTAAATAAGTATAGATTTAGTGACCTCAAGTAAAGAAGTCTCTACTGATTCCCTCTAATCATCCACCTCAACACCAGACACTCCCATTTGGATTTTATCAAGGGACAATACAGAGGTATATTTAGAGACTAATTGTGGACATGCTAGGATGAAACAGCTTATTGAGTCATTATGAAAGGGTGGGTGGGGGAGGAGGAAAATAAACAATAAAAGCCCAGAATATATTAAGTCTTTTTTTTTTTTCAATGAGTAGATTCCAAAATAATTTACAAGGAGACATCTGGGGAAAGTGATGAAGCACAAATACTATTGTTAACTGCCTATCCTGCACTTTGTTCTGTTGCTCCTTTTGTTAGTTTACAAGTACTTCATTAGCATTAGAAAATTAAGTAAAACCAGAACTGAAATCCTAGACAATTACATGAAGAATGAAAGAGGAAAGGAGATCCCAGAGGGAAAACTATGACTCCAGATGTTTACAGTGGACTCCTATAAACTGTGTAGCAGTGACTTAGGCCAGTTCAACTGTTCTTAACCATGCAGAAGAAACAAATTTCAGGAAAACAAGTGGGAAATAAAAATTTCTTTAACATGGAAAAAAAAGTAGAAGTGTACTTGAAATGACCACAGAACTAGTAGAATTTAAGAAAAATAAGGAAAAGCATCTGAAATGAGAATAACATATAAATTTACTGTAAAAGAGACAATAAATTTATTTGTCTAATTTCTATCCTGAAAATATCAAAGTTAATGATCTTTTAAATTAGCTTTAGGAGGAATTTCTGTTCTGTCACTGCTAGACTCATTACTTGTAAATTTTTTTACTAACATGTAAGCAAAGGCTAAGGTAAAAGGGAAGCTTTGTTAATAGCTAAATATGTCAATTTCATAATAATCATAAATATAATGTTTATATGCTTTGAATCCTATGAATAGTTGGTGCTGTTTGGCCCAACTAACTGGAAAGGAGGAACTGACTGCTTAGGACTTCCTTTCAATTTCAGTGGTCATCAAGATACAGTCAAACTAACGTCATTCAAATTCATCACAGAGATGCCAAACTCTTACATTAGTAAAGGAATGGTGCCTACATGCCTAGCAGAATAAGCATGAAACCAGCTCTATAAAGTTGTTTTTAATTGATGCAGTCTTGCTCAAATCACTGCAATTTTAGTTTCTTGAGCAAATCTCCCCTATTCTGTACTTCCCAGGAGTGATGTGAAGGTTAAATTATCAGCCTCAAGTGTACAGATGTTTCAGAAGAGGAGGACAGCTAGTCCTCAGTTAGGGTTCAATTAGCCCAGCAATTTGGTAGATGATCTGTCTTGCCACAAAATATTCCTCAATATTTGCAGAATTCTTGTCTGCTATTTCTATCCAAACCATTTTACCAGGACTAACTGACCTCATAGAACTTGCAGCCAAAGGAACCAAACATTTGTCTTCTCCTACCTAATCTGATTTTTCTTTGTATTTTGGCTTATTTTTTTTCTACAGAGTAAACTGAGGTTCAAGTTCTCACTCAGATACTTCATACATCTCTTATATCCAGTCCCAAACCTCAGGCTCTGCATTTTGTTACCCAGCTAATATATATTTTGATCTGCCAGAACATGCATTATAACATAATGAGAGCAAAGTTTTAGCTTGAAACATATTCCTGCCTAAAAAAATTTTAACACAAGTCAATAAAGTAATCTATGACATACATGAGATTGGTCTACTTAATCTAATGGCCTTAACAATCTCTATCTAACACCAAAATAATACTGAAGATTTCAGGATATAATAGTATGGAGATCATCTTATGATTCACCAAGAATTAATATCATATTTACTTACAGTAATAGAATTATAGGGTTGTTAAGGTTGGAAAAGACCTGTAAGGTCATCAAGTTCAACTGTTGACCCTGCACTGCCACATTTGCCACTAAATTATATCCCCAAGTGCCACATCCATAGGTTGTGTGAACATTTCCAGGGGTGGTGACTCAATACTCAATCAGTTACCTGGGCAATCTGTTCCAATGTCCAGTGACTGTTTCAGTGTTAAAAGTTTTCCTAATATCAAATTTAAAACTACTCTAGTTCAACTTGTGATCATTTCCTCATCCTGTCACTTGTTACTTGGGAGAAGAGACTGCATCCTCCCTCCCACCTTTCTAGTTATTGAGAGTTATAAGGTCACTCCTGAGCCTCTTTTTCTCCAGGCTGAGATTTTTTTTTTAATGCCAAAATCAAGAAGTTAATGATCTTTATTGCAAAACTTAATGTTTATCTTTAGCATTGCTTGACAGAAACTGCACCATAATATCCATTAGAGGTACTTCTCAGGAGAGCTATTAGAGAAGGAACTACTCTGACAATGTTTCTTATGCCTCTTTTGTCTGTTTATTTTCTAAGTGCTGCCCAGCTTTATGCATGAAGGCTGATGTCTGCAGATTGCAGCAAGAAAATTTCTTAAACTAATCCCAGAATTTAGCATTTTACCAAGCTTGCAGAAAAACCAGCATTACTGTATTTGATTTATATAATTCTGCATTATCAAGAAAAACAATGCTGAGAAACACTGAAAAAAATAGAAAACTTTATAATTTAAATTTTTATTTTTATTCTGATTTAACAAATAAGATCACTTTATTTTTTTTAAGGATATCATTATTTCAATAACATTTAATTTATTAATAATGAGTTTAATTTCTCCATCCTTCATTTTTCTTATTCGATTTTTTAAGAACTAAATTATCTCCTGACAATACCATATTTTATAAAAAAAGTATTGCTCCTGTGTCTGATAAAAACCTAGAAATAGCTAAATCCTACAAGGATCCTAAATTCTCTATGTGAAGGTTTTGTCTCTACCTTCAGATATTTACTGAACTGAATGATTTTTCCTATTCATGAGAACTCTTAGCTACTCTTTTCAAAATTAGTCTTCAACTTATGGCCTACATATGGAAAACCTATGAAAAAAAATCTGTTATTAGATATTACTGCTCTTTAGCCAGCCTCCCTTCTGTTTTCTGTGGACCCATTCAAATGTGATATTAATCATCTAGGTACCTTTCTGTCTACAAAGGTAGACAGTTTGTTGCTGTAAATACATGTTAATGTCATTCTTGGTTGGTGACCTTTCAGTTACCATGAAGATAAATAAAATGTCTGAAAATCTTTCTGTAGAGTCCTTTTATTATATGAACTGCACACCCACAATTATATCTTTAGTACATATTTTTAGCATTATGAAATGCATTGTAATTGTTAACAGCAATGTTTTACTGTGGAGTGACTTGACTTTATGAAAATAAACCAAAGGCAAATGTCAGTTTTACATGAAATGGAGATTGATGGTTTGGAAGAGGAAGACATTGTAAAGCTTTTGTAGTTTTGTACTAAGTTGCAGTGAATTAGCTAGAACTCTATGCTTTGTGATTTACATTATGAAAGACAAAAATGTGACAGACATTGATGCTATCCATCTTTGCTTGAGGCAGGTTTCTTCTGACCTATTCATACTTCTGGACATATATCATGCAAGCATATTTCACCATGTTCCTTGAAAATAGTAGAACTTATATATTAAGTTTTGCTTTCCTTTTGATTACAAGGAAGTTTATATAAACAGAAATATTCATCCATTTGGGAAATTCCTTCAAACACTAGGGCCCTTGTACCTCACCAAGGTCTCAAGCATTTAATAGGATATTATAATTTTAACCCATGTATCTCTGCATCCTATAAATTTTTTTGTTTGGGGGTTTTTAATAAAAATCTCATTGTTGGGGGTAGAAGTGTTTTTAGTTTTGTTTGTTTGTTTGCTTGCTTGCTTTTTGTATACAAGACATTTAAAAAGGTAAATGTTACAGCTAAATGTTACTCTTATCAGTTTCCAGATTTTATCACAGAAGTTCTCTTTACAAAAAGACTAGGTCCAAACTTAGCCTACAAATATATACTTAAAGTTAAGTGTTGGATTAATTTCACTAAAGGTAATGGGAAAATTGACATAATTTGGTAAGAATGAAGAAAAATGCTATGCAGCTTTTAATTGCAGAAGAGGAAATACAGGTACAATTAATCCTGTATATTGTCTTTGGGTGTAAAGATGGCTCTGTTTGTACTTAACACATTGACTTTTTCAATGTTAGTATTTTTCAAACTTGCATCATTTTTATGAAAACCTTCAGAGTGCTCACTTCTTGAGCTTGTCCAGGTCTCTCTGGATGGCATCTCCTCCTTCAGATGTGTCAACAACACCATTCAGCTTAGTATTATCTGAAAATTTGTCGACAGTGCGCCTGATCCCTTCATCCATATCATTGAAAAGATATAAAATAATATTGGTCCCAATACAGACCCCCAGGGGATACCACTAACACAATGATGTCTACATCATTGGGACTCAACCCAATCAACAGTTATATTTCCAATTGTAATTTTATGACTGGAATGACAGACTGAATTATTTTTACATTTTTAACTTTTGTTTTTACATTTCTGTTACTGATAAGTAAGGCTTTAGAAAAGAGAGGCCTTGTAAAACAATGGCTCAGGCCTGATACTTTGGCTAAGTAGAAAAGGACTATGGAAAAGAGACTCAGCTGAATTAGAGACAGAAAAACAAGTCATTTAACCATCCCATGTTCACATTATGGTGTATGATGCTTGGTTTAATTATGTTATGATTTAAAATTCTGTAAATGATAACCAGCTAACTGCTTAAAAGGGCTGGGTTTTTGCAATAAAGTGGCTCTCCTTTGCACTTGCCTGGGGACTCTGCATCATTACAGACCCTCACCTCAAACATTTCTATGGAGCTATTCAGTAATTTTCAATAATCTGCTAAACATTAGTCACTTAGCCTTATTCTGCCCCAAAAGGAAGAGTGACTTTAAAGAGGAGCTGTACACAGACATGGTCCTGACTGTAGGAGGGGAATGCAGAAGCAAGATTGACCTAAGACATAGGTGGCTTATATAGCAGTAAAAAGCATTTTCAAATAAATATATTGATTAGATATTAATAGCTTTCTCAAAAGTCTATGTTCGTCCTTATGCATCAGACCTCTGAAAAATGTCATTTTCTAATCTGACAGAGCAGTTACGCACTTTAATTTTCAATGATATATAGTTTAGGTAAGCTAAAACTGAGGCTTATGGCTTCACCATAATTTTTACAGGAAACAATGTGAAATTCAGTGTTCTGAAAATGGCAGCACATTGGTAAATATATGTCAAGATCCACAACTCAATGTCTTTTCTAAGCTTATAATGCAGCCTTAAACCACTAATTTCCTCTTCTCTTACCATGAAACTTCAGAGTTGTAAGGCATGTTATGACGTATGGTCATGTCTTGCACAAATAAAACAATATGTGACTAAAGGAAAATGATTAGGAGAAAAAAGAAGCCATACACCAGCTGCAGTGGCTGATGTGTTGATATACATGGTAAATCAGGGGCAACATATGGCACAGGTTGTGCTGCTTTTATGATATGCAAAGTTCTTTATTCCCCAGCTCTTTTTTCCTCCAAACAAACTTCAAAATCCAAAACTTAATGAACAACATTACCTTTTTGCCATAAAGGAAATTTCTTGAATGGGAGTTTAAGTAAAACTGAAAAGCTGTAACAGTTGTTTATTGTTATAAAATAACTTGCTCAACTCCTCTAATTCAATGTGTCATATGAATTGTGGTTAAATAACCATAGCTTATTTTGAAACACAAATTAATTATCTATTACAAGCATGCTATTGCTTATCTCTTTCAAAGTCTCATTAGTATGCAAATGACTCTAATTAGGTCACTGTCAGACAATATTTGTGTAGAGTCACTTTCCAAGGTTTTATGTGATGGTTTTGGTTCCTAAATATTCATAAACAGTGCTCCTAAAATCAGCTTTACTTAATAGGGATCATTCTGAAAGTCTCATTAGTTCAGTGGAATTAATCTCAGATGGCAAAGAAGAAAAAAAAATTTTTTTTTCCCAGAAGATGATATCTTCCAATTTCCACACAAAGTATTAACAGATTAGAGAAAGAATATTATATTTTTAATAGGAATTAAATTTTAAAAGTCTTGTTATAAAATCTGGATATGTTGTCTTTGATCTCTTGCTTGCCTTGATAAAGAAGTGAAGACAAGAAATGGAAAACTTTGTGAGTCAGGAAGAAAGTCTGATGCATTGAAAAATAGGTACTGCAGACTGGAATTAACATATCCAGATGTAAATATATACTTACTGTTTTGATGTGTATAGTGTTTAGCATATGGAACTTTTATGATGTTTTTAAAATCATGAACAAAGACAAGGAGACAGAATAAAAACCATTTATGAATCAAAGAAAATTACCCCCAGAAAATAAAATTTTGAAAGTTAAAATTTTGTGATAATACTTTGCAAAAATAGAAAACAGACATTTTTCCTGTCCTTCAGGAAAATGAGGCGAAAAGGTAAGGGGAAGAGAAAGAATTTTCTTTTTTTAGCATCTGTGTCTGGATATGCCACGATTTAGAATAAAGTAAAAATCAATTTAGAGAAATTTCAAATAAAAGAGAATTTTTCACCATCTGTAGAATTTAATTTTAATGGTCTACATATATGCATCATTGTTATTTTTAAACTGATTGAATAGATATCTTGATAACAGAATTTTTATTTAAAAGAAGTTACAAAATATGCTGATTTTGGCTGGGGTAGAGAAAATTTCTTCACAGTGGCTGGTGTAGGACTTTGTGTTTTGGATTTGTGCTGAACACAGACGTGACAATATCGAGATGTTTCTGTTATTGCTGAGCAGGACTTGCACAGAGCCAAGGCCTTTTCTGCTTTTTACTGCCACACCAGTGAGGAAGTTGGGAGTGCAGGGGAGGTTGGGGGGAGACACAGTGAGGACCAAAGGGATATTCCAGACCATGTGACATCATGCTCAGTACATACAGTGGGGAGAAGAAGAGGAAGTGGGGGGATATTGGAGTGATGGTGTTTGTCTTCCCAAGTCACCATTACATGTGGTGGAGCCCGGCTCTGCTGGAGATGGCTGAACTCCTGCCTGCCCATGGGAAGCAATGAATTCATTCTGTGTTTTTCTTTGCTTGTGTGATGCTTTTGCTTTCCCTATTAAACTGCCCTTATCTCAACCCTTTAGTTTTCTAGCTTTTACCCTTTCCAATCTCTTACTGATCATGCTGGTGGGGGAACGAATGAGCAGCTGTGTGAAGCTTGGTTGCTGGCTGGGGTGAAACCACAACAACAAAAAAAGAAATAATAACAGTAAATGGACTGCTACTATGTGGAATTAAATTAAATAATTAAATATATTATTTCAGATTAGTTCTCAAAATATTTTTTGATTCAGTATCGTACAGAAAAAAAATTCCTTCTTCCTATAAAATATATGGACAGTTTTTGTCATCCCTGCAGACCTCACAGCAGGATTAAGTTCACAGATGGAGAATTTGCATTGAAATAGTACAGTGCTATACTTCACTCAATTTTTAAAATAATTTGAGGAAAGTTAAAATTACTTTTGATGATGAGTGCCATGGT
Source organism: Toxostoma redivivum (assembly GCA_013397375.1). Taxonomy (NCBI): domain Eukaryota; kingdom Metazoa; phylum Chordata; class Aves; order Passeriformes; family Mimidae; genus Toxostoma; species Toxostoma redivivum. The sequence goes on from VXBI01001937.1 coordinate 825,740, forward strand.
AAAACAAAACATATAAAGTACTATCGGAAGGTGAATGCTTCTTCCACAGAAAGTTGCAAAACTGTAAATGGAAGTTATTATTTGAAAGATCTTGAAGGATTGATCATAATATTTGTAATTTAGATACTGTGGTAAAGAAATCACAAGATAGTTCCAGTTGTGTCATAATTTGCATGATAATTTCTTGTTTCTCAGTAATTTAATTTTCTTTTTCTTTTTATGTATAGGTAGATAAAGAAAACCTTCAGCATCTTCCTGATAAACAGCTGGGTGGTTTCAACCACCCTGAACAAACAGCTGTCATTCCTCACTTTCCATGTGCCTTACAATTCATGTCAGAAGAGCGATCATACTGAAAACCCAATGAAATTCAACCTGGCAGAAGGATGCTGCAACTAAGATGGCTGGTAAAGGCCAGAGGCTGACCAAACCCAAGAGTAAGGGTTAGAATGACAAGGGGGTGAGAGGCAGCATTTATCAGCATCGTATGGAGAGAAACACACATCAACAATTAGCTGCCTTCTTATTAGGTGGCATTAGATGATATGTCAAACATCACTTAACAGACCAGGTGAAAGTATGTTGGTTTTGAAATGTTCCATAAAATGGCAGGAAATCCTGAAAGTCATTATTTACTGTTTTACTCTGTAGTTCACTCCTGATTGTTAAGCACAGTGAAAATGTTCTGCATAGCTTGTTCACAGTCTTATAGCTCTAAAGGGTCATCTCTTGCTCTCTATCTCTCTCTCTCTCTCTGTCTTACCTAAACAGTATTTTGGTGCTCCTCTAGGATATGGATCTGCCCCTCTGTAAATAACTGGTCTTTAGACAGCTGAGAATTGAGCAACACTGCATTAGTGCCTCATTACTAAAACAAATAGAGTTTGGACACTGTGAATGAACAGTCTGTCATTGAAGTTAGGATTCCAAAGGGAAAAGCTTAGAGGATTAACACAGAAAGAAATTTAATCTTAAAACCCTTCTTGAAATCATACATCAACTCCCAGAAAACACAATGAAAGATGGGGGCAAAGAAACCATGAAAGAAATGTGGACAAGAGAGCTACATTTCACTGTTGGGTTTTGTTTGTTTGTATTTTTCAAACTATACTCCCACTTTTTTTATTCTTATGCCAGGAAAATGTTTCCTCTTTTAGTATATTATGTGTTCATGGTCTCTGGGAACCAACAGCCCTTAATGATGTGTAGCATTTAGAAACATTTGTGTGATATTTCTACATCATGCGTAACCAGCATTTCCCCATAAAGAGAAAAATTGACTACAGGTTCTATTTGGTTAATTTCTTAAACACTTTTGAATTTGTCCATCTTGGAAAGATGTTACAACTATTTTTCTAGTGTCAGTGTTTTTACGTGTGAAAAGTACACACAATTGAATAGGTGTCCTGTTACTTCTTATATTAGCATATATTATATTTGAGATGGGGGTCTCCTAGTAATTATTATCATTAAATATTTTATGCTCTTTATTCCACCTTCTTTGACATTCTGCTTGGATTATGTGATTTCCTTTCTGAATCCAAATTTTCCTGGAGAGATATTTTATAAGTCCTACAGCCTTTTAAATTTTATTCAGGCAAAAACTGCGGAAGCTAGCAGACAACTGCATCTTTAAAAGATATTAGAAAACTTTGCATCATACTAGTCTTCATACAAGAATTCATTTCAAGTTAGAATAGATTTGACCTATATTTTCTTTTCCCAGTGCGGCATCTATTTTAGACTGTGTTCCAGTCTAAACAGTCTAAATATTGTTGTGGGAATGAACAGTCATCTATCTAGCTGCCTATATTTAGGACTAAAATGGGATTTGGAAAGATTATTAATCATTATTATAAATACAAGCAATTAAGTTGGGAGATTTTCTAAGTTAGACAACACCCCATTTTGGCATGGCATGAAACTATGAAGTATTTCTGTCTTTCATCTGAATGCAATGAGTCTATAACCAGAAATCTCATTCTATACTTCCAGTGTTGATTGCAGAAATAAATTTTTATGCCTGAATTGCCTTCCTATCTTTCATTCTTTCTTTTCCCCTGTCGTCACCCTTCCCCACCCCCTTCTTTCCTTCTTGAGGTACTTACACAGAACATACTATTTCTAGATTGGGACTTGGGAAAAAAACATTAGGAATGTTGAAATGTTTTCCAGTTCTCCCTAAATGACATTTTAATGCAAGATTCTCATTTATTAAAATAAGTAGTTAAAAGACATAGTCCAATGCCTACTGAATTGTACATTTTCAAACTGAAAGGTTTAGATGCTGAGTTTGAAATGTTCAGGATTCACACCTGCTTTCTCAGATATTTTGGTGATAACTGGCATTGTAATACTACTTCTCTTAGAAGTGGTGATGTGGATGTTACTATTTATTAATTGTACGTTAGCTGAGTGTATTGCAAATTAATTGTTAGGTATTTTTTTACATAAAATATCTTCTATATGAGGATTCTGTAAGAAGTCACAGAGCACCTTATTTCCATTATATTTTTTCATATAATTTCAACATTTACTTAGAGTGCATTTAATTACATTCTTAATGTTAAATCAGGGCAAAGTGTGACTCACATTTCACTTGGAAATTGCTCCTGAAGGAAGGGAGGAGAAGACAGAGAAGGAAGAGTATATGAGTAAGTAGAAATAAGAAAGTACATTTAAGGGTGTAGCAAATTCTTTACCAAATCTGTGATCCTAATTAGAAGTACCCTCTAATATGATTTCGATATTAAGAAATAATAAAAAAAGAAATTGGAAATTTACATTTTTGGTTTTTTTCTTGTTTTTTTTTTCTTTTTTTCATTTGATGATTTGATGTCTGGGCTTTGTACTTTTTAGAAAAATATACTAATAAGTAGAATGCAAGCCCTTTATAGTGAGGTGAAAATAAATTTTCATGTTCATAATACAGGATTGATCCAACCTCAGGAAAGATTAGGGTGATGTTCTCCCTTTTCATTCCTGGAGCACCTCTGTCTCTGCTTCTAGCATATTCTTCTCTCACTTTTTTCTCACCAGAGGATCTAAAGAGCTGCTCTCCAACTCTTTATTCACTGTGTCTGGATCAAAAAAAACCCCTGCATTTCAGGGCACAAAGGACAGTTTTCTGATCAAGAAATCTTCAGCAGATATTACTTCTAATAATTGAAATATAGTCTTATTTAATTTTTGTATAATGCAGTAAATATTCTACATATTGGTATTTTTTACAAATTTAATTTAGTTTAAAATAATCAAGATTTATTCAACGTAACCAATGTAAAGACTGCTATGCAGATATAGAATGGATTGTACTTTTGATACAAGATTTCTCATTCCCCTAAAATTTAATTGCAAGAACATTTTAATCCCTGCAACTAATTGATTTATCTGTTCCGACTGCCCTACTTGTTCTTTCATAAATTAATAAATAAATGGATCTTCCCACTTTCCCTCTCTCTGCAAACTACAATCCTATATATTTGCCTGCCTATTTTGTTCTAGATAATGAACTCAGCATGAGTTGTCAGCATGTTTTTGAATTGCTCCATTGTTCACATGTGTTATGCAGATCTTATGTGTCAATATGAGGCATTGCTTACATTAACTTGCTGCCTGTCCATTAGGTGTTTAGCTCGGACTTGTTGCTCAGCCAAAGCCAGGGTTAGACTCATATGAGCAGGAGGAGAAAGGACAAGGAGATATGTACCATTTCACATTTAGTAAAGGTTCTTAACAATATAAATAAAAACACAATATAGCAATATAAATAAAATAGTTATTGAGAAAAACATATGCTCCAATAGGTATTAATATCTGGAAAACATCCCTATGAATATGGAAAACAGAGGAAATTGCTTATAAGTGGCAAAAGTAGCAACAACATTTTGTATATTAGTCATGGAAATATTGTTTTTAGTTTTTGTAAGCAATTTTAATGTGTTCTATACCTAAATTCATTTTGAAAGAAAACATATTCCTTTCTCTAATTGCTGCTATATGTGGAGTATGACAATGTGATGAGGTCTACAATTACACAATAAAGACTACTTAATTTTTGAATATAATTTACACCTAAATTTTAGTTACCACATGAAAGTCTGATTACTTGCACTCATTTGCTTGCCAGTGGAAGCCACATAATGCCTCCAGCATGAGACAGTGTCTGTAAATGAGGTCTTTCTTTATGAGAGTTGGGTTAGAAGCATTTTGATTTGGCTTGCTCTGACTGCCTATTACAAGACCAAGGCTTGTGTTCAGTATTCATCATCAAGTCTGCTCTCTTCACCAGCAAAAGGAGCCCAAAAGCTCCACTGGGCTTGGCTTTGAGGACTGCTCTTCATTCTCTTCCTTTAACTGCCTAGCTTGGATTCAAAAATGCTTTCTGAAAAGGACGTTTTGAGGATGCTACGAAAGAGAAGGAGAAAAATCCCTTTTCAAAGGACATATTTTAGCTGATAATGGAGAGTCAACATATACAAGAGCTAAACAAAACAAGAGACACAATACTCACATTCTTTTAGTGTGCAATATTTCATAAAATGGGACTAAGAAAAAATAAAACCTAAGAATTTAGACTATCTAGGGATTTATTTTTATTTGGATCTATTTTACTTTTGTGTATGATACTAAATGCTTTAACTATATAGCAATGTTTTGAGCTTCATGGAAGAGGACTCTCAAATAGAACTATTAAAATCTGTTAAAATTAGAGATACTTTTTCAATATCTCAGTTTTCAGTACATAAAAATGTCACAATATTAAAGTTCATTATCTCTAGTCCTCTAGGACTAGAAGTGAGAACTAGCTCTTATTTTCCTTCTACAGTGAAATTGCTCCCCATGGGTGGGAAAATCTAAAATGTCTTTTTGAATATACTGTACCCATATTTTTATATGACATTTGAAACAAACAAACAATATTAAAATATTTTCTATGCATGTTTAAGACTAAAATAAATTATGGATTAGAGTGATTTGTTTCTGTATAAAGTATCATGAAACTCTACTCTTTCAATTTTGTTGTCTCTTACAGACATATTACAGTCTTGCAGCAATGCAAGATTATACATGTAGCAGTGTAGAAATCAGCACTAATGTCTGAACAGGAGAGTTTAGGACATGATCAGGATTTTCTGGAAGTCAAGAAATTTTATTCTGAGAAAAAGAAGATAAATATTCCATGGCTAAAACACAGCTTAGAAAAAAAAAAAAACTGTTGGAAATTACCTTCTGATACTAAAACAAAACAAAAAAGTAAATTATGGATGTAGAGGAAAGTAAAAACAAATTATTAAAAATAAAAAAAATAATTAGATAAAGTTAAATGTTAGCTAAAGTAAACTGAAGATAAACTCTATTTCCCAAGGAATAAAATCTCAGTGGCAAGTCATGAGCCCATTCAAATTAAGTGTACATGGTAGGGATATCTAAATGATTGATCAATTCTTCAATAGCAGTAAAATGAACCAGTGATTTATTAGACATTTTCCATCACCCATTTTTATACTACTAAAAGTCACTTAAGTAATGGAAAATTTTTGCATTGTGAAATAACCTTTATCTTACTGCATTTTTCAGTGATTACTGTGGGAGACAGTCTTTGCAGTCTTTAGGAGGGCTGATGGCATGTGCATGTGGTGCATACTCATCTTACATCTTACCAAAATAATATTAAATATCAAAGCTTATATTACATGTTTGACTGTCTTTTCCATTCTACCTCTTCACCTCCTGCTTTTTGTGGTTGTCTTGATATTTCTGAAGGCTTTGTATCGAAAATGTGATTTCTTACTCTTTGCTTCTTAATCCAGCTGGCCTTTGGAAGGTGGCCCTCCCACTCAACATGGAAACAAACAACCATCTGGTTGACAAAAGGCAAAGACTTTTGATCTCTAACAGAAACCACTGAACCTATAAAACCAATCAAAACCAAAGAACCAACAGAAATAAAAACACCGTTGTAGACTTAAATATCAACCATTCGTTATGCAGTAATAATAATATTCATAGTTGACAAAAGAACAGGAAATACAGGATTTCATAAAGATAAGAGATCAAAACCAGCATTCAAATTCAATAATCCATAATACTTAGAGAAACATAGAATTTGGTTTAGTTAGAAGGGCCCTTAAAGACCTTCTAGTTCAAAAGCCCTTGCCATGGCCAGGGACACCTTCCACTATGATCCATGATTACTTAAAAGATATATTAAAAATTCATTTATACTATTTTCCATAAAGATTTGTTATTGGGATGGTTTCAAAATTCTCGTATTGTAAATAAAATTCATATTTTTAAAATTTTAAATAGAATAATGGGACGAGACTAGTTTTAATAAGTTTATATTTTGGGACAGATTTATTACTGAAGAAAGAGTAGAAGTTTTTTATAAATAAATCTAATTTTAAGAGATACATATCAGTAATACACATGTTTTTGAGTTAGGAAAGTACTGGAGGTAGGCAATCTTAATGTTATATTTCATAAAACTTCTAAGCTTCATGAGTGTAGCTACAAATATTTGAGGTGTAATTTAGAATGTGAATATATACAGATATTTATGAGGAAAGATATGCTGGTCACACAAGTTGTTAACTCAGAAGAAAACTCCTGTATATCTAATTTCCTCGCTTTCTGTGTTTTGCATAAATTTTTAGTGTTTTTTTCCCCCCAATAATTTCACAAACTATTTTAGCTGTATACTTCCCCTTTCATAATATTTTAATTGATAACTTATTGAAAATTTCAGTATGCTACACTGATTGGATAAGTTGTTTTTTAAGTTGAAGGAAGGAATGCCCAGTTAATTAGCCACTGCATTTTTTCAATGAAAGTTTATTACTCTTTTGGTTTTTAAAAATGAGGACATAAAGCTGATTCAGGGAATCAAATCTCTCACTCTCTTACAGTGTATATGTAGATGTGAGGACCATCTGCACACTAACTCTGCTCTATTTTTTAGTGGTAAATCCTACTTCTGCTGTCACAGAATTCTCTAGGAGTTTAATGGACCACATTAAGGAGGAGAAAAGTTGTATTATTTCAATAGGCACTATTATTCAAGAATTATCTGCAAGTACTTAGGTGTGCTGAAAAGCTTCATTTGTCATTACTTTTCACAAATACTGTCCATGGGCTCTACTGAAGTCTGTTTGCAATTCTTTTGCTATCCATTAAGCTTTACTAGACTCTGTAGGGTTTTACTTTACCTGTGCAAATCTGAAAAATACTTTTCTTACCCCATGACTCCTGTAAAGGAGTTCAGAGTTGTTATATTTCGCCCTTCCACAAGTATTTATATTCTATTCATGCAAATAGATACAGAAAGTTGTGTGGAAGTTTTAAAGAAAATTTATGAAAGCCTGAGAAACATAACCATTTAAGTGAATCAGCTGATGGTTGGCTGGTTTTAAAGGTGACTCTACATATTTATTGCAAATTTTACAGACACAGAATATAAACTATCAATCCAATGTATAAACATGATAAATCTTTCCACTTGAACATATGTCTCTCACCACAACTCTCTGGTTAGCTAAAGTGGTGGTACCTTCTTCCTGTGACAAAGTAATCAGAGCTGAACTAATTTAAACAAGTTTGACCTTGAAAAATGTAAAGCTCATTTATTCTAAGGAGTGAATGAACCATATTTAGTTTAAGTTAGTTGACAGATGCATATAGATTATCTTCAGAGGCAGAAATCCTGGCTGTGCTGAAGTCAATGTAAAATTCAGTGACTTCAGTGGAACCAGGATTTTGTCCAAAGTCTTGTAACAACTGGTCTGGTGACACCCAGCTCTGTGATGCACTTGTGAAGATTTGTGAGTGTGTTTGGTTTCAGTTGCCCTTGTAGCACCACAGAAAATCTGTCATCTACTGAGCTAACATTCCTTTGGTAAACAATTTCTACAGCAATCATTGTAAAGGAGAGTCTTCTTTGACATGGAGGACAATAATGCTCAAAATATACTTTGATAACAAATTAGACAACTTTTTTCTATAAGATATATTTGTCCTTCCTTGTCTCAAAAGAACTAAAAAGCATTCCAGCACCACAGAAAATAAAAGGGAGATATGATTCAGTTTTTCTTGTCAACCCACAATTTTTACTGATATTGTCCTGGGGTTTCTTTAATGTATGATGTAAGAGCAAAATATATTTTAGCAGTAATTCCTAGCTGAGAACAAGATCCTGCCATGTCTGACATCCAACCAGCCATGAAGAGAGCTAAATACAGTGGCTGCCCTGGAGAGAATCCAGAAGCCACCCCACATGAGAGCAGTATATAACAGATGGGACTAGGATGACTGATTTAATTAGAATATTTTAATAGAAGAATCGAGAAACATTACACAGCTCTATCAGTTAGTGAAAAACTCCATTAAATTCCCCAAATTAATTGTTCCACAGGGAGAATACGTCAAATAAAGCATATCTCACTGTAATCTTTCTCTTTTTTCCCTCTTTCTCTCTCTCCACCTCCCCATCCCCCACATGTTTTTGGTGGGGATTTTTCTTCTTATTTGGGGAAATTGCAGCTGATCGTCATTGAAATGAATCTGTTACATTCTACTTATGACACACCTAAAATTCTAAGGGAGAAATAAGCATTTGGGTATACTTAAATATTTATCTGGATTTATTAATAAAATGCTGAATGGCTTAAAACATTTTAATATTTCTGATAGTTTCTGTTCTAAAGGTGTTTTGTTTTGTTTTTTTCTAATTGTAGAAATATTTTCCTAATCATAACATCAGGAAAAAAATTCTTACATACCAGATATGATGTGAAATTTGTCCAAAAGAAAATTAATTTGGGTTATTTTAAGGAGTTGTTTTTTTTAGTTAATAGGAAAAAGGTAATATATTTTAGTTCCCATTAAGATCGTAAGAATTAAAATAAATTGATTTTTTTTTACTTTTTTTTTCTGAAGAAATCCTAAAATAATTTAATATGAATCCTTTCAAATCTCCAAGTAACATCTCATTATATTGTCCCAGGAGAGAGAATTCTTTAAACTATCTTTCCAGTTCTTAATAGAATCCGTATTAAATAATTTTACCCAGATAAAAATTTCATTTGTGGGTTTGAAAAATAGTTATATATTAGGAAATAAAGCAAGCCTACTGATGCTAATGAAAGAATGACATACCATAAAGCTTAGCAACACAATGCTTAATGATAATTCAGTTGTTGGAATAATGGAATCTATATCAATTAAACATGACAGAATCTCCTATTCAGTAATTGTTCAAGTGCTAAGAAGAACAAATAGTCTAGCTAAGAGCATAAGAGCAGAATCTCGGTATTATTTTACAGGACCTTCCTATTAAATCAAATTATAAAGGGTCAGTAACTACTTTAAAAAGCATTTAAAGAAGACAAACAGAATACTTAATAATAATCATCGTTATCATCCAAAGTGGGGACAGGGTTCTTTTTATTTAAAGAAAAGGTTTACTTATTGAAAATGATTAGTCACTACAGGTCATATTTTTATCTTTTCTATTGAAAATTAGGATGTTACATTACTTGAATGTCAAATTTAGCCAATCAAGGTTTTTTTAAGGAAAATAAGGATTATGTTTGATTGTGGGTTTTTTGCATATGATACGCAGTCATTTTAATTTTCATTATAATTTCACTGTAACAACCATTTTCAGGTTGGGTTTTTCTTTTTTTTTCTTGTTTCTTTATTTTTTTTTTTTTAATTGAGAGACTTTTATATTTAATTCCACACTTTTGTACCTTTTTAAGCTATGTTGCTCTTAGTCTTGAAGAATGGTACCTAACAAAATCACACAAAGTCACTCCCCATTCAGGAGTAGCTCATAACTGACCTTGAATTTGTTTTTTCTATAGAATATTTGGAAGAGTATTTATTAAAATTAAAAAAACTCACCCCAAAATTAAAAAAAACAAAAACAAAAACATACAATTTACATTTCTTCCTACCATGTAGCGTGTAAGTTTGAGCTCTTATATTTTTCACTACCAAGCAATTCAATGTGACATGTACTAGTTTACTTTATCTTCTCTGTAGCTGCTATTTCAGCAGGAGTCTTGACCAGAATCCTGCAAACCTTAAAACCATCACTTCTGCCATGTCATTCTGACACTGAGAGTGTCCTAATCAGGAAATTATTGTAACATGGAGAATGCAATCATGGTACAATTGATGCTTCAGTCAGAATAAGCATTCAGGTTAGAATTTGCAACATCTTAGGCATTACTAAATCCAAGTTGTTCTTAAATTCTCGGCATTTTGGGAAAGAATTACTTTGTCTTAATTATGTACTAGTAACTCCATATTCTGGCTTTTCTTACGTGTACGCAAGCTCAGCAACACAGCTCTGCTTGCAATCAGGTTGCTTGTCAAATTTGGTAAAGGCACAGAACATGGGTTCTTTACTTCTTTTGAGGTATATTGTTCTTGGGAAAGATAAATTTTCTCTTCACATGTATGACTTTAGAATTAATCCATTGCTGCCTGCCTGCTACTGGACTTAGAAGGCTAACACTGCTCACAGCTCAAGGAGAAGAGGAGGAAACCTGAATGTTAAGTGTAAGATAAATGAGTTGACCTTCAGAAATCTTGGTAGTGATTGTTATTGAGATCAAGTAAAATGGGCTTAAGAAGAACTGTCAACACAGAGTGAGTGAGAAGTGATAGCATGAAGGGTGACATTGGTTAACTAGTCAACATCTTGCTTGGAGTTAATTTCTGATTACCGCTTCAATATTGTCTTTTCTTATAGTATGTTACAATATAAATCTAAATTGTACAGAATAAGCAATGAAAGATATATTTCATTAGAGATTTGAAACTACAGACAATATACTATTAAAAAAAGGCATATAAAGATTTCTACAAACTCCTAGACCACCTATTGTGTAGATGATTTTCCTTCACTGTATTTCCATCACTTAAAAACCTCAAACTTTGGACAAAAAAAAAAAAAAATTATGGGAGAGCGAAAAACAGGACAGGATTTTTTTTGTCTTTGTTAAGTTTGATTTGGTTTGGTTTGGGGGGCGTTAATATCTCTAGAGAATAACTAGGGTCACAGCTGTTACTACAGATTTTGGGAATGTTTTTATATGCTTAAAATAACATATATATGATGAAAAATAATTATTTTTTAGAATTCAAAATTAAAGTAAAATTTCATTTAACTATGACAATTTGAGGACTGAAACAATATATACTTTATAAAAAAAAGCAGAGATTGGAGTTTTCTTTTAACTCCTAACAACTAGCCTCTCTTTTCTGTGATTTTTCAATTGTTGCTCTTATTCTAATTAACAAAAACTGAGAAGAAATAGAAAAAAATATATATAATTAGAATTTTCCTCAAATTGTACAAAATGCCTGTTATTTTGGAAATAAAAAGGCAAGTTTTTCATACCTAGAACAATCTTTACCTGGAACATATAAATGAACCTACACTAAATATTTCAACTATCTCTCATGAATACAAAAATCAATCATTAATAAGCGGGAACATATGTTGGATGGAACCTTCAAAACATTAAATGCTGAAATTTGATATTTGACATTAGCATAGGATCACAGGATCATTCACATATGAAAGGACTCTGAGATGTCCTCAAGTCCAAACTTGTGTACAAACAAGATCAGCTGTGAGATCAAACCAGGTTGTTCACGGATTTTTTGAAACATATAATGAGAAACTCTGGGAATGAAGACTCCTCATTGTCTCTAGGCAACTCTATCCCACTGCCTGGCTTTCCTCACTGTGGTAAAACTCACTTCAGACCATGTGCCTTGTCTTTTCTTGTCCCATTTACCCCAGTTCGTGCTCCTTTGTGAGAAGCACAGCTCTTCTCTCCTTTCTCAGAGTCTCTTAGGTGTTCCTGAAGCCATTTCTACTCCTGGTTGGACAAGCCGCTCTTTCCCAATGTTTCCTCATGGATTTCAGAACAATTTTCTCTATCTCAAGAAGATAAAATTTCCTAAGGGAAAAGACTTCTTGATGAAAAAATTGCTTCAAAAATTTCACATTACCTTGACCAATATATAAATGGTAAGATCTCCTGTGAGGCAGCCTGTTTAGACTGATCAAAGTTTTAAATAAGATATATAAATTTAGCAAAATGTATTCTAAACCTCTCTCATTATAAGATGACCTATGACCAGGGAGGAGGAACTGTTTCTAATCTTGCAGGTGGCTCTTCCAACACCTGGATAGACTGCTATTCTGCATCTTAATCCATACTCAACTTCCCATGGAGATGATGTTTAGACATTTATTAAACTTGAACCAATTATTTATTATTCTCCATTATTTAAATTTTTTGTTACAAACATAAAGAATACATGCAGGCTTACTTAAGTATGCTGTACTGAGCAACAGTGAAGATAATTAACAGAAGCTCTGAGAGAATATTAGCTGGCTCACTCAAATTTTCTGTTATCTCCTTACGGCTGTACACAATTTTTGTGGAGAATAGATGACAGTCTGATTTCTCACATTTGGCTGTTGGACAGCTCATAGCTTTGTTCTTGGCTTCTATGCTATATAGAAAAAATAAATCAGTGAAGACTTGTTCCTTTATTATGGAATTTGCTCAATGTCATATTGAAAAATACTTTCTTTTGCTTTTTCTTTGAGATTGACTGCTCGTTTACGCACACTCTTTCTTAAGTGGCAGTAAATTCACTGGCAGGATATGTCCAAGTGTGTTTAGTCTGAGGCACTGGAAGAAGTTCAGGACCACAGTATCATATAAAAATATTTCCTTGTCTTCTATTAATCAAATGACAAATTTCTCAGCAATATGTGGCAACAGGAAACACACACATTAGACAATAACTCTCTTACTATCTTTCTTAATTTCTTTGTTAATATAAATTTTTAATCCACCAGACACACTTTCTAAGATTGATCACTACATATATCTATACATGGATCACTCTAAGAAAAGCATAACTTTTTTTCTTCAGTTGTATCACACAAATTCAATTCCATTTCATGCTTTACACATTGCATTGTAAAATATCTCACAATTTAATTTATGAACACTTTAGTGCTCATCTTCCATTTCCATATCTCTTAAAAATAAATGACAAATGTTTCCCTCTTCACAAGAGGGTCAGACAATTCAAAATAGGAAAATCTATATAGTGATCTAATTTAAAGTTTAAACTTTTCAAAGGTCATAATGTGTAGTGTGGTCATGGCTGTAGAAGTCTAGAGAAAAAAAGGTTTATTGTGTCTGTGTAGACTGTGAAGTACTTGCATACTTATAAGTGGGGAATGCAGAATTATTATAATTAATTTATTTATCTGGTGATTTATAATTTAGCCTTTGTTCTCATTTTGAATTATGCATGAGCCCGGACAAAAAAAAATTGTTTATTTGTAACTTTGCTAATTTTAACCTAGAGTTTGTTCAGTTACTGGTAGCTGCATTTTCTTATGAAGTGGGAAAATATCTCTGTAGAAAACTTTCCCAATGTATTTTTTCTTTTTCCTAGTATAAAAGAGTTTATTTTGAGAGTGATTTTACATTGTCAGAGCTGTTCAATGAGAATGGAATTATTAACTGACAGTGACAATCTTGTCATCAAACCATACAGGGCTTTTCAAATCTGTAGCAAGGAGCAGCTTCCTTCATTATTAAGTATTTTAAATCACAAAAGTGACTTCATACGATTAATGAAGAACATATTGCCTTTAGTGCATAAAATGAAACATTCTTGAACACCCTCTGGCTTGTTGGATTTCTTATTTGCACTGTGATATTCTGCAGTGATGGCTTCTGAAGCCTTTTTTTCTTGGTCCACGGAGTTAATGGCATTCAACAATAACAGTCAAAAAGTGGAATATATTTTAAAATCAGATATAATTTAGCGCTGGTTTATGAGCTGTTTCTAATTAGAACACTTATTTATTCCATCAGAATACAATATACAAAAATATCAGTGCTTGAAAAGTGTAAATTTATGGTTTTATGGAGGCTTTTTATTTTTAAATTTTATATCTCAGCTTACACAACTATTCAGCAACATGCTAAAGTCTGGGTTTAAAACTAAATATTTGATAAATCTCACTCAAGTCAATCCTAAATTTTCTGTGCTTTCTCACTAATTATACCTTAGACTTCAAAACAGTTATGTCAGCTCGACAAGTACTGTGCGACATTATAAGCTGCTAAAATTACTGTAAAATATTTCATTTAAAAATAAGCATTCTCATGATGGATAAAATTACATCCCTGAGCTTTATCATTTGAATATTCAGGAAGGTGATGTGAATAGTGAATTAACAATGTCTGGCACTGTTACAAATTGCTAAAGATGGTTCAATAAAGCAAGCCTAGTCACAGACGACGTGGGCAGTACTAAAAGATTAGGCTAAAATTCTGGATGAAATGTAAGGTTGATAAAACCTAAACAATCTACACATGGAAACACACTTATAATGATGATTTCTAAATTATTGCTGCTCAGAAAAGAAATCTTAACTATACTGTGAATACAAGAGGCAATATAGCATATTACAATTTACCAGGGGAGTAGTATAAAACAAAGCAGGAGCTTGATTATGCCAATAAACGACTGTGCATTTTTCTTGGAAAGTGAGGAAACCAAGGGTGTGAGCTACTGGAACAGGCAAATACCATCCAGAGCTTCCTGTTTCTCCTGTCCCTCCTCCTATAAGTAGAAGAACAGATGTAGTCCAAGTGGCAGGATCATGGTCTAGAAGTTTTGTACTGAAGAACTTCAACTGTTCTAACATTCTTGTGCCTACTGGTGACACAAAATGAGAGCTTGAATATGAAGGAAAATGTCAACCAAAATTGCACATTATTTTAGATTAATTTCTAGAGGACAGTTTTGATAGTATATATGTTTTTGTTAAAAAATTATTCAGGGAAAGTAACTTTTTTTAATATCAGAGATATTTGCAGATTCCAGTTTGAACATAGAGCTCTTTTTACTGATCTTTGGGGAGAGAAAGTGCTTTTGCATAAATGTATTGCTTCAAAAAACAGGTTGAAAGGACACATGAGCAGTCTACCAGGGACAGGATCAGTCACACTGGTTTGGATGTATTTCTAGTGATTTTGGGGGCTTTGTTTTGTACCAGAAGCAGACAAAGGTGATGGAGCAAGAATAAAAGCATCCATCTCTTTTCTGTTCTCATGGGTCAGTCAAAGAGATGTCTTAGCAGGATTGTAGCTGGCAAAAAAGAAACAATATTCAGCTTATGCTCTAACCTTTCTTTGATAGTCAGGCCCATCAAAGCCACTTTTTGTGACATTCAAGGCCCACAGTAGAGCCTGTGGAAAAGTGGCATTCCAGGTAGTGGTATTCCAGGGATAGATGTCTTCAGTAGCAAAAGCAGAGAAGTAGATGTGTTCAGTTCTCTTTCAGAGCACTTTTCCACCAGTGCCTGAGTCAATCCTTAAAGCTTGCTGTAATTTAGTGTTGTAATGTTATGCAGGGAAACATCAAAATTATCTTATAATGTGGTGGATTTTTTTCTTTCCTTATGCAACAGTGTTTCCTCTCCATTTTGAGTTTGTTTCCAAATTAATTTTTCAGTGTATTCATTATATTTTATTAGTGTTTCAACTAATGAAAAAGAGAGAAATAGACATGGCTTCCAGCAGTTACAAAAGCTTAATTAGATGTGATGATGATAAGTGGATAACAGCATTATGTGGATTTATGTTTTACTTGGCATTTTGCTCTAGAGACAGGGTGTTCTGAAAGCATGGAAGTTTCACAAGAAAGCACTGTGTAAGAGTCACACTGGAAGAAGGCTAAAGTGCATTGGCATTTTCTTTTATATTTTTAATTGGGAGTCCTATTTTTTTTTCTTTTTTTCTTTTTAAATTCCAGAAAGTTCATGAGATTATTAGTTTGTCAACTCATTGCAGAATATTGCAAATATCATTTTCTGGATTTTACTGAATGTGAATGATTTTGTCTGTTTGATTTTGGTGTATAAAGGATGAGCGATAAAGTTGCAAATAGAACAGCAGTGTATATTTTAAATTAAGAACAGATTGAGTACGCTGCTTTTTCAGAATGAGAGACTTTTTCTGTGGGTTTCTTTTTTTCCAGTTGATTATTTTTTTTGAGATGTTAGTAAATTCTTAGCATCTATTTCTTATGCAGCAACTCATTACCTTTCCAGTGTTCCAGTTATGACATTTATTTTCCCATTTGCTAATTTTGAGGTTTTAAATGGAGGCTTTGGTAGCACCCAAGGAGAACCACTGAAACCAATTTTATGTCTTATATTTTACCTAACTGAACAACAATGATTTATGCATTCACTGCAATTAAAAACAAACAAACAAACAAACAAACAAACATAATTACAAGTGAATAAATCTTTGGTTTATCCAGGTCTCTGCTTCACAGCTGGACTGGAACTGCTTCCAGCAAAAATACCACAAATATAGGAAAATTTATCAGTTTCTTGGATGAAGCACATACGTAAAATTAATTTATCTGGTTAAAAAAAGATTGCAGTTTTGTCCTCGTGTGTCTCCTTTGCCTTTTTGCTTCTATCTTTTCAATTTTTTATTCCTTCATGATGATCAGTGTATAATTTTATTTACAGTTTGAAAGAAATATGTTGTAAGCAACAATTGCTTAGATTTCAAATAATTTCTGCAATAATTTTTAACTGATCTATAACCGGTGAGATTTTTGCTGTATTAAAGTTCTTTGCAACTTAATAAAAATTCAATTTTGATTCAGAATAAAAAATTTACCTCCACTGTACAACTAATAATTTTATAGACAATTGATTGCTGCTTGCAAGAAATAATCCAAGCTCACCCTTCCTACAAGTTTACAAGTTAGCTCAATTCTGCAAGAGTTAAGGTCAAGATCCTTTCTACACCAGAGTTAGCAGAGTACATCTCCTATTGTGTACAGTAATAATTCAGGGCAGGCTGTTTCAAAGCAGAGGAAATCTGGTTCATAAATTGAACAAGAAAGTCAGTTAATAGAAAAAATACCAGAACTAGAAGACAATGGAAAATGTCAGGGATTGAATAACAGCTCCTATAAAGCATCTTTGAGTTTTCATAGAACATTTAATCCCTGGTTTTAACTAAATGCACAAATAGCCAAAACTGCCAGCTCACAACTTTAAATGTAGGATATTATAATAAAAATATTTTTGACAGATTAAAATGTGCACATAATGTCCATTTGGCTATAAAAAGAAACATTTTTGAGTTTTTTTAGTCTATTTCTTAAATTTATATAATTGTTTGTTCAATTTCATAAATTAGGTATCTTAATAACATAGTAGACCATGTTTTCTAGTTCTATGCATTTTTATTACTGTTATAATATGTATTAACTTTCTTGAGTTACAGAATCATCTGAATATTTCACAAGACAAAATCTTATAGATTCTCAATTTCCTTTCTAAAGGCAGAGTGAAAACAATCAGGAAACTTAACATGTGGAAGTACATGCTAGCTGTTGAAAAAAAAGCTCCCAGACCATCTAAACAGAAGTCCCACTGGGATTTCAATAACAGTCTTCTCTATAGTTAAACAATTTAATGGATTTGGCAGCTTAACAAAATACATTGCTTTCTAACAGTAATGATTTTGAGGTTGCTCTTTGTTTGGTTTTTTTTAAGCCCACAATGTAGCTTACACTCTCCTCACCTAGAGGGCAGCTTATACCTCTTTATAGCAGATCCATATGCTGCTTGACTCAACCTTTCCCCAGACAGACAAAACTGACTAATGTCCAAAACATTATAATAACATTTGTAGCTGTAGCTGAGAAGGGCCAGCACATATTAATTTGTCATTTGGTGAATATTTATCAATGAGATTGTGCACAGTTGCCATACTTAGGCTGTTAGAAACCAAAGCAGCTACTGCTGCTGAAATCAAATGGTCATCATTAGTTTTATTATAAGTGTACACATATTTTTATTAAAAGTTTATTATCTATGTTATACTGTGAGTATTTCTAAAAGACAGCAGGTTTTGAAAAGCTTATAAAAAATCATCACTATGTGATCAAGGAAGCATTTTCCTGTTCTTTGTTGCATTACAGATCTGGTATAGCATCTGGTAGTTACTGTGACAATCATAATTTTAAGATATTTTTTGGCAATAATCTGATACTGCATCTATTGAAGTAAATGCATTCAACATCAGGAAAGCTTACAGTTTAATACATATTATCATATTTCTTTGCAATGGATTACATCTAGAAAAATAGAGGAAACATGCATGTTGGGCTATCTTCATCTTTGTGACAATTCTTACTTGATGAGAATGAGTTGGTACCCATTTATAGAATGAATGTGTCTATGGGGAAAAATGCAATATAAATAATAAAGGTCCTACTATGCTTTAGCTAGATGCAGTACATTTGCACCGCATTTTATTACATTTACTTTTACATACCATTACAGTACCTCGTCTTGAAAGTGTTGTTAGGGAATGCATAAAGATTTTTAAAAGGAAAAAAAAATTATCTATATGATCCAGATTTTTGCATATGAATTTCTATTTCACAGTACAATGTTTCTCCATTTCATGTCACCCAAAATAGTTCCAGACTAAAATACAAATTCAGTAAATATTAAAAAGGTTTATTTACTAATCAGATGAACTGTGTTTTGTTTCTTTTTTCTTTCTGTTGCTCTTTATTCATAAGTATTAACAGTGTTGACAAGAAAATACTTTTGAGAAGAAAAAAATGAAATTATCCATCCATTTCTCCAAAAGTTTTCAGTGAAGATTCTAGTGGAAGAAATTGTGAGACTGTCTATTTAATTTAGCTGTGTGTATTGAATAAAAAATCCCCTGGTTCAATTCAGTAGTGGTCAGTAAACCACAGGAAACCATATTCTTATACATGGTTCTACTTATTAAGTATACAGTCAGGCGGGTGCAATTTTATTACGTAAAGATTTTGCTCCATTAAAAAAAAAATTAAAAGCCCTTCTGATTTTAAAGATACTGTTTTTATCAAAAGAAATCTTGGCATACATGGATATATTAAAATGATTTTAAAATATTATTTGAAATTATCAAATGAATATTTTATGTTGTCAGATTACAATATCTGAAAACCTCTCAAATTGTACTGTTGCCTTGAGAGTGAGTGACAGATCCTGCATGATGAGTGACCTAATCAAGAGACTTTGGTGCTACTAAATTGTTTAAAAGACTAAGATAAAGTATGACAGCATTTACAGTTTGAGTGTAGTTTTCATAAAAATTTTATTCACAAATTTTACCAAAAACCAAGTATAACTCTTCACTGCCAAAAGAAATTCATAACTTTTGATCGAATTACATATTGAATTATATTTCAATATTCACTACTAGCCTATTCACTACTAGGAAGTAGTGTACAAGTTTTCTCATACAGTTTTCAATACTTTTCCAGATAAATTACCTTTGAAAGGTTTATTGGTTCATTATAACTGTTCAAGTCTCTCAGCACTGCATACCATCCCTCTCGATTTTCACACTGAAAGTTAAAAATCTTGAACAGTGATTTCAGTGAGGGTTAGGCTCAGATGTGGGTATCTCCCATGACGAACTTATTTTCTAAGTGAAGAAGGTTCACCTCTAGATTTTTCTGGAGGATCAGGATTCTATTTAAGTTCTCACATAGCCTCAAATTATGAGGAGATTTTGAAAATCGTTTCGAAATACATTTAGTTGCCTTTTTTGCACATGCTGAATTCATACTTGCTAAGACTCATCTAAGATTTTCCTGCAGACTGTGTCTGATACACTACTAATAACAAGGGAGAGAAGTGCAGTATACTGGAGTACTAGAATCAAGTGGGATTGAAGCAATCTCTGAGGTCTTATCCACCCTCCTGCTGAAAGCATTTAGACCAAATAGCTCAGAACCTTGTCCAGTCACATCCTACCTCCAAGGGTGAAAACTCCATAGCCTCTCTGGGCAACCTATGCCAGTATGTTGCCAGTCTATGTCTAAAATATGTATGATAGATAGAAAGATAAGAGACAGATATTACATCTAGGGCCTCTGTTTGCATGTATGAGAGAATTAACTTGAAAAATACCATTTTAGAATTACAATAGAATTACTATTCAAACACTGCCTGAGAAGCCGACAGGCTAGACTAGTCCTTTGCCTGCCTGCAGGTGTTTTAGATGTGGCTCTAAATAACAGGCACCATGACTGCCATCTGGCATCTGACATTAAATTTATTGTGTAGTTAGAAACTTCTTATTTTAGATTGATGTGAACTTTATCTTTCATTATAGCCCAAGTATTCCTGAAGGAAACAAGTAGTGCTCCACACACTGCAGAGTTGTAAAGACCTCATTCTTGCTTGATCTGGGACACATGTATTGGAGATCTCAAGCAGCAACCAAAACCACCAAATGAACTTCTGATAAATATATTAAAAAAAAAATGAAAAAGAAAAAATAATCCTAAACAAAAAAAATACCTTATGTGATGTGAAAAGTCTACTTCATACTTGATTAAACAAAAGTAAGTTATGTGTTTCAAAATTAAACCTTTGGTTATCATGTTCATGACAAGATAATACAAGTGGAGAATGTGCTCAACCACCAATACATATAGTTGGTGTTAATGCACATGCAAATTTTATACAACCAAGATTGCTACTAGAAAAGTGAAAAAACAGAGTGGATGTCGCTCAGGAGAAGACAGTATTGTAGCATTTCACATTAACAAATATTTTATTGAATTTTCATATGTGCATAGTGCAAAAAGTAAAGGCAGCAATTAGGTGTCAAAAATACATTTTTCCATTTTTTCTTCCATAGAATACAAATATTTACAAAATAATCCCATTTTGCCTGTGAACGGTGGACAATTTAATTATATTCACACTGAAGAAATGAAGAGAGGAACCTCATGAATTTCAGCAAAAGTAAGTGCAAGTTCTGCAATAAGGGGGGACAACCCCTTGGAACCTTATGCTGGGGGTCACCATGCTGGAAAACAAAGTCTTGGCGGCCAAGGAGGCCATGAGCAAATAGTGCTTCCTTACCACAAAGAGATCTGGGGCTGCATTAGGAAGCATGGTGGGTCCAGAGAGGTGATCCTTCCCCTCTACTCAGCACTGGTGGGACATATCAGGAGTGTTGGGTCCAGACTGGAGCTCCCCGGTGCAAGAGAAGTATGGACTTACTGTTCAGTGAAGAGCCATAAGGATGATGAAGGGTCGTGAAGATGGTGAATGCACTGGAGCTTCCGGAGGAGGTAGTTGAAAGAGCTGACACCATTCATTCTGGGAGGGTTCCTATCAGTGTGTATAAAATCAATATGAAGTAAAGAAGAGAGAAGGACTATGGTCCAAGGCCCTCAACACAAGCAAACAAAAAAGAGGGCAAACACTGAAGAGCAGAAGTATCTTCCTCCTGACCAGTAGCAATGCTTAGTCTCACTTGGAAGGATTTCAAGAGCTAGGAGTGGAAAAATTCCTGCAGATTCTTTTGGAGGCTTTAATTTACTAAAATTAAAGCTCTAAGAAGTATTCAATTTGATCTCTCCTGTGCAAGAAAGATCAAGTAAACTATTTCTCTATTAACTGTTTTGAAAATATTTTGTACTGTCACTTTCCAACTCTCCACTGTACAGCACTTACATAGTTTGGATTTTTTTTTTCTTTTCCCCTAGAATGATTTACAGGGATAGAGATTCAACTAAGCCTGGTTTAATTCATTTCTACTCCTGGTCAGGCATTTCAGAGAATACATCTTGAAGTCCAGCTCTACACTCAATTTCAAGAAATTTTTCTTATTGAGAAACTCTAAAAAACTTTCTATTTGAGATTATAATAAAGTTTTAAAGATTTATTTTTAAAACTTCCATTTTGTGGCTGCTAATGTTTTTGTATATTTCACAAAGTCAATCTGCTGATTACATAACTTCCTATATACACTACACAGCCATTGCTGAATTGTTTGATTACCTCTGAAGCACAGCACATGCATTTTCGACAATCTTTTATGTCTGGAAAAATATAAACAGAAGAAAAGAATTAAGTGCTTCTTTAAGTAGAGGATGATTGGGTTCTTTTGATTTTTACAGACAAGGACAAATGTGGTGGCTGACCAGATGAGAAAAATTAAATCAAACACATCTATAATAAATTGAGAAAGGATTGTTAAGTACATAGCTTCAAAATTACCAGGGAAGCACTATTTTAATTCAGCTAATAGGACTGGCATTTACAATGGTCATCTAGCACTTAGAACATGACAGTCAAGAGTCTGTCTGAGGTCACCTATAGCCTATATCCCCCACCTACACTCTATATCTTCAGATGTAGAGATATAGACATTATAGAAAGTATCACAATCTTTTTATGCATAGTATCAACACAAAACTGTGGCTTAGGACCCAAAATAATTCCGTGAAGATGCTGAAGTTGATGTTCCTTACCAGAATTTTATTTTGTTCAGATGGCACTTCTCACATAATATGAGTAGTACACTAGATAAATAATTTATAAGAAAGATCATGGGAAAACACTAGCCAGAAAGAATAACTGGGTTTTAGATTCATGTTGTAGCGTGCTCTAATTAATAAGCGGTTCTCTACACTCTTATCATCACTTTTTTTTTCTTAAATCAGTAATAGATATAGGGTTAAATGGCATGTATTTGTAACAGATCTTGAGCAGAATCCTAATGGCACTTCACTAAGATTTTTGCAGTAAAGAGCCTGCTGTAGCCAAAATGACAATAGCTTTTGCATCACTTTCATATTGGGTATGATTTTATGGAGTAGAAAGGAAAGAAATTCTAATATAAAATTGTTGCAGCAGACCTCTCGTTAGGGGTAGAAATGAGCCAAGGCACAGACTTTCATTCAACAACATGAAAACAGTCCTGTTTTATTCTTCTTTACAGCTTTCCCATCCTGACTGACTACAGCAAGCTCCTGCTGTAGGGTCCAACTGCAGACTCTGGCTGTGGCTATTTCCTGCTGGACTGTGACTGCAAGTATTGGTTTGGAGACTCTAAACACAACTTTCACCCAGCTCAGCTGTGACTGCAGGCTCCAGCAGCAGGCTCTGACTCCATCAGACCCTGACTGACCTCATAGCAGATCTTTTACAGCAGCAGCCCTCTTCCTTATTTCATTCTTCTCTGTGTCTCTCTGGATTATTCCATCTTCCTCAGGGCTCCTCTTTCTCCAGGCCCTCTGCCTCTAAGATCCCCTAACTAGACACCCCACCCCTTTTATCACATTTATCTTTATTAACCAAGCTGCAACCCATTAAGGGCAAGGCTGTTCCTCTTCTTTGGTAATCACTACAACTGTGACATATCAGGGGCAAGTCACCTGTAATCTCTTCTACACCTACATAAAATGACTCTTCAATATAAGTTGTACAGCACAGAATGATGCCAAGAACTTTATAGTTGCTTTAGGGCACCCATAGAGATTTCCAAAGTTGTTTGCACTACCTGTGAAGTATTTGGTATATATCCTCAGAAAGGCTTTCAGTATTTATTTGAGATAAGTTTCTGGTCCAGAAATTCAGAGGATAAGTCTGTGTGTGGATCATATCTTCCCTTATTTGTCAAACTGAAAGTTGTTTCTGCTCTGCATTTCAATCTCATGCATGTTAAATAACTTTCTGCTGTGTAGAAATCAAACATCAAAGATCAGAGATATTTGCCTTGACTTTTGAGAGGTCAGTGTACCATTTTCTTTTGGAAAAGAAATGAAAGCATGAAGACATATGCTTTACTGAGTCTGCTTTTATGTACAATATACACAACTTTCCCGATGATTGTGGTTTTGAGAAGAGGTATGAAATAATCAGAAAAGACTTCAGAAATAATTTGTGCTCAAATTTCCAGCAAGGTTGTGTTAAGTAAGCAAGCTGCTACAAAACAGGATTCTATGGCCTAATGTGCTGAGTCTTTTTTAAATAACAATGTACTTTTGTTATTCCTAAATAATCATAGAGATAGTGTACCACATGAACATCAGTTAAAGCCCATGGACTTGGAACTGTACTTCTGTGTGTCCTTTGTGTCTTCTATAACTACAACAGCTTTCAGTAAATAATTTAGAATATATATTTCCAGATTAATATAATAATTCTCTTCTATGGATATTTATATATTTATGTCCCATTGTGAATTTCTGAAGGGCATTCTGCATGAGAATATTACCTACAGCTTGAAGAATACCAAATTTAACTATTCAAATAATGAATTTGATTAGTCAAAGAAAAGCATTTTCTAAGAATTTGTGTATGAACTATAACAATAGAATGTTCTCTTTTTACTTACAGGGGATTGAGTTAAATTTTTTTACTCAAGTATTTTTTAGACTTGCTAAATAAAACTTCTTTGATTGTGATTTTATGCTGTTTTTTGAATAAAAAATAAGTATATTTTTGGCAAATAGATAATGTAAAATTAAATTTTAAATACTTAAATATTTTTGTACTAGAAAGTTGGTACCAAATATATATTGATATTAACAGGCAGCTAAATCATACAGGATGATTTATTTCTTCAGGCAAAACAGATTGAATTCCAAATAAGAAATGTTTATTATGAAACCACAAAAGCTCCACACCATAAGTTTTATTAAATTTTATTGTAAATTTTATGAGGTATAAATTAATTTAAAAGTTACATTTATTGACAATAAATGTCTAAATATGCTTTATTGTTCAAAATTATTTCTGCTATAAAATTATAGTTCTAATCTATGCTATGTTGAATACATTTCATATTCACTAGTATAAAATTAACATTTTATTTTATGATACCCTGGATACTTGCAACCACAATCAGAGACAAAAAAAATAAAAAAATCATTTGGTAGAAATTCTTTGCAAACATCAGAAGAGAAATATGCTTCATCTATCACTGAATTAACATGATTATTCTTAAACTGTGTGTCCTGGCTTTAATTGACATTTTGCTTTACTTTAGTACTCCCATTGCTACCATGTAGATCTTAGAATTACATTAAACGCAGGCATATGGATGTACTTAACATGGTTTCAAACTAAATTTGTACAGTGCTTGATCTTCCTGCTCTATAATGGCACTTTTTTTTTGTTATCAACACATTCATGGCCTACAGCTGACTGCTTTTATAGTACTTAATTAAAATCTGAAGTAGAAAGTGTCTATTGGTCTTTGTGTGAAACCAGTCATAAAGAAGAGGTTGTACAAACCCTGCTCAAGATGGATAACATTTACCTCACTTTTCCCACCTTTGTCTTCATGATGAAGAGAAACTCATTCAAGTTAACGACATCAAAGTGGGAGGTCTGGGAGGCAGAGCCTATTTTGTCAAGCACCCTCAATTATTAAGAACTTACAAATAAATTTGAAAGCCAGAAGTCTTATCAATATTTTATTTGGTTTCACAGACTTGATAGAGAATCTCTCGTGCAGTTTGAGGACTCATTTTTATTTGTGTGGTTAATTTTCTTTTAGATTGGCAGCTGACCTTCTACATCATGTTGCATCTTTGGTTATTAAATTTTTCTCTAAAACTTATTTTCGGAATATCTAGAATCTAAACACACATTTCCACTAATGAATTTGAAGAATGTTAATTTGTCATACACTCTGTAGTTTGTTTCCATGAGTTTCTTTACCATATATGCATGTTTGACCACTATTCAGTTTCAGAGTCTCTTGTCATGAGCAGTTCTGCTGCTTCATTGACTAAGTAAATGAGACTGAAATTTGTGTCCTCTTCCAATTCATAAGCACACTGCTAAAACACAAGACATTTGAAATAATTTAAGAAAACTCTTTAAAGCACGGCCTTTCTTAAGTACATTTTTTATTCCTTTATGGAAAGAAAAAAAAACAAAGCAAAGCAAACAAACAAACAAAACTAACATAAAAACCCAACTGCAAGAAAAGCTATTGCCCAATCTGACAATTACTTTGACACTCAGATATTCAGATTCATACCACTGTCTTTCCTTCCTTCTCCTTTAGAATGAAAATACCTTTCTGGTTTCTAAGCCCCTTTTTCCTTTTCTTCCAGAAGTAGTCTTTGCTGCCTTCCCTCTGCTCCTTTCCTTCCCTTTCATGTCCTTTCACCTCTGACAATATTTTGTTAGCTTTTTTCTCTTTCTTCTCTGAATGTATTTGTCATTAATGTAGTTGTTGGTTTTGTGTCACTGGCAATAGACTGATTTTGTTTTAAGTTTTTTGACTGCTTATGGAATCTGGTTTTATTCTTTATAGCAAAAGAAGTGGCTGTCAAGAAAGGAATCAATATCACCTGATGAATTCCTTATGAAAGTTAAAATATTTTTTAAAAGACTTCAAAATAAAGACTTCATATAAACTGAAGAGATTTCAGTACAATGCTCACAACATTGGATATCATATTTAAAGAAAAAGCTGATCATATTATATTAAACCAAAGCAAATAATATGTATGTTAATAAGACAATTTAATCTTACTATGAATTTAGAAATATGAGATTATATCACATATAAATATAAATATATTAATGTAAATTACATTAATTCACAAATTTTATTTTAATAAAACAGAAATCTGATTTAGTTTTGTTTTTCCAATAAAATGCATGTTTTATTCTTTTGATTTTATCAATCAAGAGCCCAACTTACAGATTTCTGGCACTGTATGCCAATAGGGGCAGTATGTGGTAGTGAGTACAGAATGACTGGCAGAACAAGATGTGGAGAGATCACTATACTAAAAAGGTCACATTGTATTTAACTTGATGTTTTTCATCTTGGCCTAGAAGATGAACTCTGTTACTTAATTCTAAGTAACAGAGAAAACTTGAGTGCGAGAACTTTTAAATATAAACCAATATTTAATTTCAATTCATTTTTCTTCTACTCTTTTCCTAAGAGTTTAGTTGCTTCCCATCTTCAGTTAAGGAATGGAATTAGAAAAATTAAATTATGGAAATACATAAACCTCTCCATTGCTCCTCATCTGATGCAAAAGCAGATCTCAGTGTCCAGCGTGAGGAATGAGAATATATTTATAGCAGGAGTTCAATAGAGTAAGTCCATCTGGGAGAACAACGTGGGTGTGTGTTAAACATCTTAAAGCCTGAAGATTCAGCACAGACCAGGACTGTCACAGAAGATTATTATCAAGATAAGCCTATTGTGTTTGTGAGTACAAAGAGGCAACTGTACTGGTAACTGAAGTGGGATTTGAGGTTTGCACCTTTTTGAATAGTTGGGGCTTTTTTTTATCAGCTGCCTTCTATACACTACATATTTCAAAGGAGTATGTTTTGTGGAAGGTGCTACAATGACTGAAAAGTGAGTACTTTGTCCATTCTCACAGAATACAGTCTTAAAACAAGCAGTTGCTGCCATGCAGACATTCCTCAAATTACAGAGTATCACCAGTAATTGTGATGGAGAAGACCAGAGAATAAAAAGGATGTTAATAATGTGTATTTTATAAAAAAAAACAGGGACAGCTTTTCTACAGAAATTAAACTATACTTTGCTTTCTATATTTTTAAAAAATCTTTCCTTCAACTAAATGTCATGGTAGAGAGAAAGATTTTTCTTTCTTTTTTTTTTTTAATGTAATGACTTAGTGAAAAAAAACATATCTGTTACAGGTCTTAAAATTGTATGTTCTGTTTACATTATTAACCTCTTAAGAATGCGTTTCCCAACAGATAGCTTTAACTAAAAAGTGACTACTATACATAGATTTACAATACAAAAATCTATTTATTTATTTATTTATTTCATTTGTAGACTTTGTAGTTAGCGTATGAGGTATTCTAAACTTGGCATTTGCAGTAAAAAGCATAACATTAACTGACAGTGTCCCTTTATACTGTGAAATGTGAACCACAGGTAAAGGGCAAAAGAAAATTGTTTCTATGGAACAGACAGACCATTTACCAGCAACAGCTTTCATTTCATACATTTTGAGTGTGACCTGTTGTGGAAAATCACTTTGTTCTCTGAAGCTTCTGTGCTAGACTGCTGAGGAGAGATGGATTATTGTGTTATGCATTTTTTATTATTGGTTTTTCATCTTAGGTGGGTTTGGTGCCAAATGGCAGAGTTTAGGAGCATACATGGAACAAATCTGGTCACTATGACTCTATTTTCTCCTCCTCCATCCTCTCAAGGAATATCATCCAATTGAAAATAAGCACTAAATTTTTCTCCATATTGAACCATCTTTTTTCTTTTTTTTTTCTTTTTTTTTTTTAAGATAAGATATAAAGAACAAGTTGCAGAAAAATAAACACAACATATTCCCAGCTTTCTATACATGCAATATGACAGATAATATGATAGCTTTATTGTATTCTCTTTTGTATTGTATACTTCCAAGCCTCTGGTGACAAATGGATATCAATGGGCTTGGCATTGGTTTTGGAGATTTCAGGATTTATCATACACTGGGTTTGAGGAAGCAACTATCCATCTACTTCATTTTATGAAGTGCCACTGTGAGCCCTGGAGCTGAATGGAGCCAAATATTTTTCATACTTGTCACTTTCCAGCAGTAGATACCACAGGTAAAGTGATGTGGGCAGCTCTGTCATGCAGCAGGAGTGTCCAGTGATCACAGGCAAGCCTGAGAAAGAGTTTGTTAACTGGGACACTTATCGCAGCACATCATCCAGACTTTTTGTGAAATTTGGCCTGGGTTAGTGCTGCATGTAGCAGATCTTCTGCAAACAGAGCTGCAAATGTCCAGCAGGCTGAATGTTGTGCCATTTATTGTTTCTATGGTATTACATGAGTTTTTTCAGATATGGGTTCTCTTGCATATTTTGGATTTTTTTGTTTGTTTGTTTGTTTGTTTGGTTTTTTTTAAATTCCCCTAACAACCATTGCCTTGTACCAGTTTTCTCTAAAAGACAAATTGTCTGTTTTAGTGGTTTTTTTTTTTTTTTTTCCCCAAGATGAAAACTTCAGTTTGAAATTTTAATTGCAATTCTATGGGCCATACCTATACACAAAAAGCTATGTCCAAAACTGGCTGAAATACTCCATAATCTACCCATTATGCATATTTCAGTTAGTCACTGGTGCTGACTATTCATGAAAATGGAATTAAATACAACTGATTGTTTCGTCACTTAAGCATTGTTCTCATATTCTCATGTAAGCCTTGCTCTCAGCTGAAAATGAATGAGAATTTACATCAATGCATATTAATGCATCAGATTGTCATGGCAACATTTGCATAAACATTATCTGTGGCATCAGATTGTCATATGACAGTTGCACCCTGAATAATTACGTCTTTTAATAAACCAGTAATAAAGCTATCCAGACCTTTGCTCTTTTCATTCCATGAGCAGATTTGCAATTATAGGTATTGTGTGCATACAAAGTATTTCCTGGTGGACAGTGAGGTTTTAGAAACAGTTTAAAATCCAGGTCTGTGTCATGTTGAATGATTAGGATCTAAAATAATCTTTTTTTTTTTCTTTAAAAAGTATGTATGCAGTTGTGGGATCTTAATCTATGCAAATGGTATCCAGAAGTCGCAGCCAAAGTTCTGTCATTCTCTTTCACTATTGTGGCATTAAAATTGTGTTAGAAAATATGTGTCCTCTGCACTTTCTCAGTTCAAGATTCTGCCTCCAAATTAATATTCATCTTAATGTTTAGGGGCTTAGCCACTGTAATTAATCATGTTGTAACTGTAGAAAGACACCTAAAACCCCATCCCTATGCATTATTTAGATTATTTCCTTAGTGAAAGGAACAGGCAAGAGATTAATTAAAGCAAACACTTTGGGGTCTGTTTTCTCACTGATGAACAAAGGATTTATATGCAAAACTCAGGTTAGCATTAATGTAAGTTTGTCACATAAATCACCTAGGAATTGATAGGAGCAGTGAGACTTTTAGTGACCTCCTTAAACACTTTCGTCCATCACTGCTCTTTAGATCATCATTGTTATTAGTGAAGGAATACTATTAAAATGTTTTATGAGACAATACACCAAGTAATTATAGTCGTGAACTCTACTGAAAGCTTAATATACAAGCACATTATACAAACTTGCAATAAATAAAGATGCAAGCAAGCTTTCAATGACATTATAATTGTGAATGGTTTCTAAAAAACAACACTGGTTATTTTTGTGTTTTCCTTAGAAAGACAATATCTTTTCATATTACCAAAGAGAGTAAAAAGCAATTAATCATCTAAAGAATCTAGATATGTAGCCTTTTTTCACACAGGACATAATTTGCAAGGTGAATCATGGGGAAAAGAAACCCTAGACTATTTTCTGCAGGTGTTGGAAACTTCTAGCAGTATCAAAGTCATTGCTGAGTATGAGTTGTTTACTATAACACTTCCTCACTTTCTTTTTCCAGGTAAAACCTCTGCCTTGGGTCATTATTTCTTACTGGCTGCATTTAATAAGAGTTTTTTTTCACTGTTCTACAGGCGGATAGTTTATTCGCTCTCAGGATTTTAATTGATTACTTTGATTAGGATTGATAAAAGCAAAAAGTTTTCCTTTACTACTGGCAATAGCAATACAAAATCCAACACGAATAACTGGTGTTTTTCCACTTATTTAATTTATCTGCCTTTCCATTCATTAAAAGCCTCCCTAATTTGCAGTGATATTTCTAATGGGCTTTGTAGAAAAGCCATCCTTTCTTACACATCTGGGCATCCCTGTCTCCAGGGTTGGGCCATATTCCTCACATTCTCACCAGTGAACAGATTTTGTCAAGTTTATAGTTTGACTTTGAATCTTGAGAAAGTGTATTTTTGTATTGAATAAAAAGTTCTTTATGAGACATTAACTGCCTTGATAATCAGATGTGAGTTTTTATGGTTTTTTTAGCTACAGCAAATCAGTTTACTCAACTACCATCTTCATAATGTGATTGTTTAAAAATTTTGGGGCTTTCTTTAAGGCTAAAATTAAATATATGAGTCTGTGAGTAACTGACTACCAAAGATACATTTTTCAGTGTTCTTCAACCAGTTCTTTAACTGCACATCTGAAATATTGTAAGTGATGTTATTCAGAATAAACCTCATGTTTTTATGTCATATTAAACAAAAAACCTGTCTCCAGTTCACTTTTTTTTCCTCATAAAGCAGGCCAAAAATAGACTGATACTGTAGAGGGTCTCTTCACTCGCGGGAGTTGCTAATTCATCAAGGGGCATTGTATAGCTAACATTATTTTAGGAAGGAAATGATCCATCTTTACTCTTTATTGAGGTAGTTTTGTGCTTTGTAAATATTATGTATTTGAATATAAAATGGTAGCCAGGGGAAGAATCTGCATTAGGAAAACTTACGTATTAGAAGTTTTTCCTATGCCATTATAAGGTTATTCCCCACTCTATAACCATGACCTTCAGTGTGGCTCCTTCTCATGCCACACAGATGAAGAATAGCTACTTATACAATCATGAAACTAGCACCACTCAGTTCCTATGGCTCATTGCTGCATAGGCATATGATGATGGAAATTCACTCACAAATAATTTGTTTTTTACCACCAATAGTTCCATCTCCTGATTGTTGGCTGTATGTTGTCATGATATTTTAAAAGCAAGTACCATTTTTAATGAAAATGCACAAATGAGATATCATAAGCTATTAAAACAGAAGTGATTATTATGCAAAGTGAAACAAATGACTTTTTATTGGAGGTGTACAGTTTTGAATCCTGAATTGCTTGGGGGCTTGTGGGAATGCAGCAATGAATGCAAAATGTGAAAGCAGAAAAAAACCCCTAGCATTTTTGAAAGATGGATGACAGTAATTATCATGAGCAATGACTAACTATTGGTCTCCACTTTGTCTCCCCATATTTCTTTCTCTTTTCTTTCCCTTTTGTGAAACATTAACTCCGGGCAGTCAGTTACAAAATGTCAGTATCTTTTAATAGTTTAAAAGACACAGTCTGACTCTTCACTACACTTCTAAAACTTACTCTGTCTTCTGAATATCAGAGAACATATATGAATATGTTATTTAACACATTGATAGTAGCTCATACTTTAATTACCACCTGGTAAATCATAGCTTACAAGTATTTTTTTCCTCATACATTAGAATGGTTTCAACCATTAACTTTAGCTGAGTTCTATTGCTTGTTCAAAATAAATGTCTGGATAAATGCTGAACAACTTTGTCCCTAAGTGATAAAGTCCTTTTATCACGCATTTCTGTGTTAGTTCTTGTCCTAGTTGCATCTATGAAAACAATTGAAATTAATCCATTAATTAAAAAAGAACAGTTGAAAATGAGTTGAAAAGGGGAAATTTACTCAGAGGAATATGTCATTGAAATGACTGTGGGTAATACATATAATGGGAAAAGTCCAGCAGCAACAGTTTCAGAATCCATTGCCAACAAAACTTCTAACTTCTCTGAACCAGCTATGCATTGTAATAAAAGGCGGATGGGGTGGGAAAAGAAAGGATATGTTGCAGAGAAGACACAGATTGGTGGCAAGAACCATTGACTAGAGAAGAACTTTGTGGAGGAGAAATAACTTTAAAAAAAGCCAAAACAACAAACCAGAAAAAAAACCCAAACCCAACAACAACCCCCAAAATAAACTGGCAATCCCCAACAGCATAAAACCAACCAAAAAAAACCCCACTTTTTCTTTGAGTTTGAAGTCAAAGAAAACTCAGTGAGGACAGCTGAGATGGGCGTAATAGCAGGAAGTAAGAAGACTTTATGAGAAAGAGCAAGGGCAGGAAAGAAGGGAAATAAGGCATAGAAGACTGGATGTGGAGGGATGATGGGGAAAACCTGATGTGAAATATAACAGTAAAGATGTTTGGCAAGACAGAATATGAGAATAAATAAATAAGTAAGTGTAAGTAAAGTGGTATTTTTAAGGGGGGAGGACACTAAATTAAGAAATAGTTAGGAAAAGCATTTAAAATAATGAAAAACATCAGAAGGAAGAAGACAAAAATATAAACAAACTAGGGAATTAAGAGTATCACAAAAGTAAGAAAAAAGGAGAAAATATACCTTCACATACAGCTACATATCATCTAATCTTTTAAGAATACAGCAACCCCACAAGCTACTTTGTTTGGCTTATAAATGAGTGATTCAAGCCTATTGAAAGTTAGAGAGGGTTAATGCTCTGGTTATTCCTTGGCTGCAGAGATTAACATAGCTAGAGAAGTTGTTCTGAATTAAACAATTCCCCTGTTGTCTCTAGTGTGTGTTTCAGCAGAGAGATGAGTAGGTAATGTTGGCAACCAGTCTCTCTGTTGAGATATGGAAGGGAATTTTAGCTGGAAGTTGTTTTTTATGTTCAGTGCTTACATCCTGGGAGAGAATAATTTGTTATGTTTGCTGTGAAGTACTTAGCACACTTCTGACTCCTGTACATGAATTAATAATTATATATTAAAAAGCTGTATGTGAATTCAATTTATGGATGTCTATAAGACACCTATTGAAATCAATCCCTGAATATTTAAAAATCTATTTAGATTAAGCATCAGATGCTTCCCAGACTCTCAAGTTGTCCTTAATTATGTTTAATGGACTAACTTCTAAAAACAAGGAGACATCTTTCAAAAAATGCCTTCATTTCATCCACCCACGAGAAAGGAATGAAAATAAATTAAACAGTGACAAGCCATTGATTCAGGTCTTATAGCTTAATTTATTCCAACAAGAAACAGATAAATGCACAAGTCTGACATGGACTTTTTTTCCCTTTTTTTTCCCCTCCACACTTGGCTGCCACAAATACTTTAGTAGTTACCTCTTACCTCACTCACCATAGTTTCTAATAGTCCCTGTATATTTCTCAGATTATAAAATGATAGTTATGACCAGGAAGGCAGTGTGGCATGCCTTCTGATGGAACATTATTGATGTTTCTCTTCCTAGTTTGTTTTGTCAGACTGTTCATAAGGATAAATCTAGTTTTATTTTTAATTTAGAGGTACTTTATTTTTAATAGCTCCTCGAAATTATTAAACATTTTTTCCAGAAATTTTTCAGTGCTTTAAGAATGAAAAACCGTGTTGTGTCTGACAGGATGGAGTTTCATAGCAGCCTCTATGGTGCTGTCTTAGATTTTTTGATATGAACCATACTGATAGCACACTATTAAAACAGGCTGCAGAGGGAAGTGGTGAAATCACCACCTGTGGAAGTGTTCAAAAGGCACACAGATGTGGTGCCTGGAGACATGGTTTAGTGATGAACACGCTGGTCTCAGCCTATATCTTAGACTTGATGGTCTTAGAGATTTTTTCCAAACTTAGTTCTATGATTATATGATTTCACTTTTTTCCTGAAATACTGAGTGAACTGAGTTGTGCTGAAGATGCACAGCTGCAGTGGATGACATCTCCAGGTTTGGAGAAAAAAAAAAGGGATTTTCACCACTGCTTTATCTGAATTCATCTTGGAGCTATTCTTGTCTGGCTGCACTAAGGTTTCACTGGTCCCAAGCTGGTGCCCGGCCTCATTCCTATCTTTATTATTCCTAGCAGACCTCTGTATAATATGCATTTGCAAATTATATCGTAGAGCTCTGATCTCTATGTGGCTGTTCCTTGGACAAAGTGAGAGTAAGATCAGTCTGACTGGAAAACAAACATTCTGTGCAGAAATACTCATAGCTATCTGTCTGCGGAGGTCTGTAGTATCTAATACATTTACCTGCTGGAGAAAAAGGGAGGGGAAAAGGGAATTTTTAGACATGGAACAAGAACATGAAGAAGAACTTTTTTTTTACTGTGGGGGTGACTGAGCACTGGAACAAGATGTCCAGTGATGCTGTGGAATCTTCCTTGGAGAAGAAAGCAAACAAAACCACAAAACTCAAACAAACAAACAAACAAAACCACCACCACCACGATAACAAGACAAAAACAAAAACAAAAACAAAACAAAACAAAGCAAAACAAACAAAAAAAGTACAACAACAAAAAAAACCCAAACCATAACTTGTCTGGACACAATTCTGAGTAATGTGCTCTAGGGAGCCCTGCAGGACGGCTGAACAAGATGACCTCTAGTGGTCTTTTCCAGTCCTACCCATTCGATGATTCTGTGGTTCGGTTAAGTAGGTATCACACAGTATTTCTTCTGTGTCAACAATACAAGAGTTACTTGCTCTTTCCCCCTTTGTGATAAACTGTATTGCACTGTGGTGTGTTGCAGTTGGAGAGTGGTACTTGCAGTTCAGACGGCTAAAATATTATATCGGTGATGATATGGAATAATTTATTTTCTGTGTGTGGACACACAGATTTTCCATAATTTGTATTCAGCTCATATAGCCTCAGTTTCCTGTATAGAAAATAGATAACATTCTTCTCATAAACAATATTTTTTGATGCAGTTACTATACAAAATAGGAGGGTGAACTATTACTAGAATCTAAATTTACTTCCTGTTTCATTTGATTCTGGTGTTGGCAGTGATTTATTTTATTTCTTTGCTTTTAAAAGTGTGTCATGTTCAGTTTTTTGAAATCTTTATTATTAAGTATGTACTTACAAATTGTCTCAGCAGTGTGAGATTAAACACTGGGCGCACTGTCACTTATTTTTGTTCAATAGTTTACAGTACAGCAAAAAGTACAACCTATTAAATAAGGATATAGGAAAGAAACAAGAATGGAATTAATTTAAAAAATAAACTAGTAATTACATCATCCAGCATTATAATCTAGTTCCTAGACTCTGCAATTATGCAAAAAAAAGTCTCCTATGCCCTTGTCATCATACATCATTAAAAAAATGAAGTGTGCTTTAAAATTTAGGAATTAAGATTCTTATAAGAATGTTGTTTTCAAATGTCTACAAAACATACAGAAAAGCCTGTTTTCAATATACTTAAACATCTAAATTTGGTGGTTACAGTAGCTGCAATGCTACTTCAGAAATATAATTAAGAAAAAACCTTTAAATACAGCTTCATTTTTTGATTTTTCTATGGTGCAGCCTGTTCCTAGAGATGGAAAAAAGGCATTGAAAGTCAGAGACTAGACATAAGTTAATAACTCAGTTCAAAGATTAACATGTATTTATAATTACATCATTTTGAACTATTCTTTTCTTTAAAACCTTTGACTATGGTAACATAACAAATACTGTGAGTACTTCATGTCATGGTGAAAAAGAAATCTCAGTGGCTTTATTCTATTC
Source organism: Toxostoma redivivum (assembly GCA_013397375.1). Taxonomy (NCBI): domain Eukaryota; kingdom Metazoa; phylum Chordata; class Aves; order Passeriformes; family Mimidae; genus Toxostoma; species Toxostoma redivivum. The sequence continues at coordinate 861,901 of VXBI01001937.1, forward strand.
CTTTCTTCTCTTCCCCTTACTTTAGGTAGAGTAGAATTCAATTTTTCAAAGAAAGATAGGGTTGCACTCCTTCAGTATATTCTGCCTGTTTAATCTGTATTAATTTGTTTTTTCCCTTAGTTCTTGGTTTCTGCCAATTTTTCATCCAGTAACTTTAATTTCTCTGACATTCTGTTCATCATCTGTTCGTGTGAATTTGTTTTTTTTTATATTCAGGATATTTCCATGTAGTTCTGCAGCTGAAACATTCATCTTCCCAAATTTATTATCCATCTTATTTTCTAACATGCTGAATTTTGTGTGCAGAATAGTAGTAGAATTAATGTTGAATGCCATGACACTTTATTTGCCTGTATATCTGGGAAATAAGGGACTTATCCTGAACCTATCCTATATCCCATGAAAAGTATATTTATACAAAATACGATGTCAATGTGATGCCAAAGATACTCAACACATCCTGAAGGCACTGATAGACCAGAGCCTTTACCCTCTTAACTCATCTAACAATTTGCAGATATTATTCAATATGAGAAAATTTTGGTACTTTTTAAAGGTTTCTGAAGGGTTTCATAGGGGTGACAGAGTAAGTCAGTCAGTCTTGAAGCAGCTAATAAGGTATATTTTGGGAGCTCCTTATAGTCAGCTGATAAAAAGAATTATACATGAAAGTAATGAATGGGTGGATGGTCATAAATAAATTACATAATTAGTGGCAGCATGAACAGCAAACCTGAGGCTTTATAATTTAAGGCTGAGTTTAAGTATTGGCTGATGTAAAATTAACTACAAATTTACTATTTATAGCTTCATTGTTACTGGAAACAATTCACAAATTATTTTTGCATGTCAATATCAGGCCAGTGTTACAGATATAATAGTATGTCCCACCTAAAAATAATAAAATTGTGAGAACTAAACTGAATTCAAGGTGGATTATTTTTGTTTGGTTGTTTTGGGGTTTTTGCCATTATAGGAACTGCTTTTGAAATTAAGAGATAGGGCTTAAACACCATCTGCTATCCCCATTATCCTTCTTAACAATGAAAACCGTGGTGGAATTTTAGGAAAATATTCTTCTGTAGGTGGATGATTGAGTGAGACATTTGAAAATTTTAGTGGTGGAGGAAAAACCTTCCATTAAATGCAACTTTGATCCAAACACTCAGTTGGTATGAATCAGTGCAGTTCCTTGAAGAGGACAGCACAGCCCCAATGTCTTTGAAGTTTTCCCTTTACCTGGTTAGACTTAGGGGTTAGACTGCCTCTCTGAATGGAAAGTCATGTGAAATACTTATTACAGGACTGAAATGCTTTCTTTAACAGCAATTAGTATAGTAAGCAGACCTGTCTGTAGAAAAGGAAAGGAAATGAAAGAAGAAGCAGCCACATGAAACTACCTGCAACCAAATCCATTTTCTCCTAGTGAATCAGTTTACACATACTTATTCAGAAACTACTGTGCTTGTAGCTCACACTTATTTCTGGTGCCAGGAATGCTTGAACTTGACTGTGATTTCTCCAGACAAATAATAGGGATATTAGGTACTTCTTGAAAGTTATTATGACTCTGTCTAGACTAGTGCTTACCCATGAAGTAATAAGCTGCCTCTTTAAAGTCAAAGAGATTTCTTATCTTTTTAAGGTTAACCAGGTGGTGAGGTGTCTGTGACATCTAGAGCATTATGATTTCTTGTTCTCAGCACTTAGGCTGCCTTTTCAAATTGAGGCAGCTTTGCAAAATTTCCTTTGAAGACATGCAAATTAAGAAGGAAGATGTATTCCTGAAATCAAGACTGAATTATATATATTTCCCCACTACCAGAAAGAAACCATGTTAAACAAAGAGTTTTCAAATTTTCCATTGGCCTTCTGTTCGGAATTTAGTGCTACTATCCTATTAATGGAGTACAGAAAAAAAGACGTCCAAGCAAAAACAGATGCATCCATAGAACTCATAATAGTTTTTCTGGTCTTTATCCATCAAATTCAGGAAGGCATAAAAAAGTGTGTGAAGTTACACTTTGCTGAGCAAATTTTTCTCTTTAGAATTTGTTTTGTTATGAATATGAGAGTACTATGGAAAGAGTAGGTTTCAATTCATATCTGGCTGTCTACCATTCCTGTCTAGTTCAATGGGAAGGTATGAGTACATATATAAGGATATTTTTCTCATTCATTCTATGAGAGAGATCTAAAATCAGGAGAATAGTCATGATCTGAATCTACCCTCCTTTCCTCTTCATTAACTGCAAAGTAGATACATGAAGTAAACTGAGAGAAATCCAAACCAATATATACATTGTCTAAGGTTTCAAATTTTAAACCCAAAATAGAGTACAGATAATCTTTTAAATATTCACTATTTAAATGGGCTGCCTTAACTGACTTCTTCCCAATTACATTGTACGCCCGAAAATGCAGAATGCATGTTCCATATTATGTTAGTGTGGGACTGGTAAATGTTTGCACTTGTTTCTCATACTTCTCTATGAGCGAAACATTTGAATCAGGCATAGAATTTTTTTAGTAGACCTTTTATTAAATATATTTTATATTTTACTTATAGATTTTGGATTCATCTGTTGGATAAAATTCACTCATCAGCCAACGAATCCAGAATTATCATTTAATAAAGTTTTGTGGAATCATCTGTGCATAATTATCCATAATTTTTATACATTAAAAAAAAACCAAAAAACTGCCACACCTGTGGCAAATATTTGGTATGTGTTTATTTGGTGTATCAGGAGATTTTTGGTTTTCATTTAGAGTTAAATATTTGTACGCATAATTCTTTCTAATAAACAAAATTGAAAATTAGTTTGGTTCAAAAGATAAATCAAGAAAATTTCTTAATTAGACCTTTAAAACAACTTTTGTGTTGAAGTTATGTGAGTTTGAAATTATACCAAGAAAGTATTTTTTAAAAAACAACCTTTATCTTTCTTTTTAAAATAACTGAATACATCCATCATTAATTAAGAATAATTCAATCCCAAGCATAGATCTTGTAGACAAACCTGTGGCAAATTTGACTGAATCAGCATCTCAATGTAAATTCTATTTCAATCTAAAATGTAGAGAATCTGAAGTTATTTCTGTGTCTGTTTAAATCAAATAACTATTTAAGGTGAAGAAGTGAAAAACAGCCAGCTCTAAAACCTTTTTCACAAAGGAACAGTAAAGGTAGTGACCGAAATACAGTGTTGCAGAAAGTCCCAGTAATGAATGTAAATCTCAGCTTCTCTCTCGGACTCACACACACACACACACTCACCTAGACAGTCCCCAGCATTAGTTACTGCACTTATATTCTGAAGAACTGTAAGCCTCTCTACAGCTATTGATCTGCAGACTTTTTGAAATTAAACTGCCTGGTATCACTGTGTTCTTGATATGCTATTGATTTTCTTTGGAATGTTTTGAGGAAAAAAAATATGACAGAGCTGTAGGACAAAGAGAAGGTCTCAGTTTTATTTAGTAGACAACTTGATTATGCAGCAGCTGACCACAACATTTTTGTTTCTTTCCCCAGCTTTCCTTTGAGAATTGCTGCTTAAATAATGGTATTTTTAGGGGTTAAAGTGTCCTTCTGAATCATCAAATCTTTATTGATCTGATTCACAAAGGTTCTGAGCCCCTCAGGTGGCAAAACATTCACCTGCTGCTTTAAGGCAGCTTTGACTTTGCTTTATATCCTTCAGAGACTGGTGTTTGTGGAAAGAACATCCAACACATCATAGACCTGCCTCTTGTTTATAGGCATTGTTCAATTCACAGTCCTGATACTGCATTAAGTTGCACTCATCTCTAGCTTTCAGGGTCACCTTTATAAAAAGAAAAAGTTTGCTCTCAACCAGTTTACTGCTGCAGTATCTTTGATTCAGAATATGGAAAGGGGAAAGAGAACAGGATGTTTTTACACTTGTAGATTAGACTGTTTTTTGCAGTTACACTAAAGAATTTACTTTTTGCCTTCTTATCAATAATTCCTGAGCAAACAGCTCTTTGTTGCTTTCAATCTTCACAGCATTAACACCTTATGTTAATCACATTATCACAGGTGATACCTATGCTTCCGTACTGGCTCCAGCTGGGACTGGGTAAATTTTCTTCATAGTAGCTTGTATGAGGCAACGTCTTGCTTTTGTGAAGAGAATGGTGTTGACAACACATTGAGTTTTTTTGGCTAAGCAGTGATTGCACAGTCAAGGCCTTTTCTGCTCATACACTGCTCTGTCAGTGAACAGGTTGGGAGTGCACAAGCAACTGGGAGGAGACACAGCCAGAACAGCTGACCCTAGCAGACCGAAGGGCTATCTCATATCGTGTGGTGTCATGCCCAGTAACAGAAGTTGCAGAAAAGATAGAGGAAGGAGGGGATGTTGAGAATTGGGATGCCCCTTTTCTCGAGTAAGGCAACAATTACATATGATGGAGCCTATTTTTCCTGGAGATGACTGAGCAACTGCCTGCCCAAGGGAAATGATGAATGAATTCCTTCTTTTGTTTTGGTGGTGTGCACAGATTTTGCTTTACCTATTAAACCATCTTTATTTCAACCCATGGATTTTTGTGCTGTTCTTATTCTCTTCCCATGTCACTATGGGACAGTGAGCAAATGGCTCTGTGAGGTTGAATTGTTTGAATTTACCTAACCTAATTGTTGATATCCAAATACTAAGAATTATGAAGGAAGGCAACACTCTTCAAACCTGTTTCAGTTCTCTGCAGTGATCTCTACTATAAATCACTTACGGCCCTTACCTTACTATATAGAAAATATAGGATGAAGTTAGGTAGTTAAGGTGACCATTATATTAAAGGCTTCTTCCAACCCAAGTCATTCTATGATTCTGTTATCCATACTGTAGACAGAGTTGAGGTCAACACTTCTCTTTTCTTTTTCCAAAGATCTACTACCCAAGCCATTTAATAATACCTCCCTCTAATATTTTCCTTGAGTATAAAATTGCTTAATAGCTTCAAAATCTTTGGATCATGTTGCAGTACACAGTATACTAAAACATATATCAATAAGAAAGGACCATTTCAACTCTGCCAGTAATATAGAAAATCATGGCCTCATAATGCATAAATGTCTCCAGGACCTGCAGCTTGTATCATTTTTAAGGATTCTCCATCAACATCAAAATCACTCACCAGTACTACATATGCATTTTTTTTTACAAATATTTTTAGTAAAAATTTTGGCCCAAAATAATGATTCTCTCTTAGGTAAGAAAATATAAAAATCAATTATGATTCCATGTTGAGTGAGTGTCTAGGAGAACCCTCTCCTATGAAAAAACCTATGCTGTCATTGTGATTATACAGAAAGACTGCCAACAACTGAGATATTAGTGTAAGACAAAATAAATTTAATATTCTGAAAATTGGTCAAAATGAAAATAAAATGAAATACAAAGCTTTTACTACAACTTTAAAGTTCTAGAAGATATATGGTTAGTAACATTTTTTGAAGAGCAATGTAACTTTTTTTTGTTTTTTTCCTGAGAACATCTCTCTTTTATGGCATTTTATTTTCATAATTTTTTTTTCATTTTTGTATTTTATTTTCATTTTGTATTCATAACTCTTGGTTAGTGTTTCAAAATATTTTTCCCAGAATTAACACCTGAAATATTGCAATTCCATTGCAATTTGGGTTAATATTCTCTGTTTTAAAAATTATAATATAGTTGAAGAAATTACTGTACTTTGCTGGAAAAAGCCCTTACATTTGAAAGTTCAATACTTAAAATTATTTTTTAAAAAGGTTGCATTATTTTCAGACTAAGTAACAACTGTATCTGTGTTACAAGCATTCTATAGCATCACTGTCCACAGAAGTATTTTTTAATTTCTAGACTGAACTTTAACTGTATCAAAAATGCAATTTCTCTTTGATTATTAGATAAGACCATTTCTTGCTGATACAATCATGGACTCCTGTGTTTTCCAACCAAAAGTTGCAATACTGGAATGCAGCTGAATCCTCAGACTCAGGTATCATAATGGTAAGTCTACACCTACAGTAAAATACTGGATATTTTGGTTTCTGGCAGAAACGAAAGTTTTATTGTTTTCAGTACTGTCTGTCAGTATGTGACAGAGTTTCATACTTTCTGAGGGTTTATATGGTGACAGAAATCACTAATGGAAAGTTTTCTAAATGGGAAGGAATTGCCTTAAGTATGTCTAAATTGGCCTTGCATTTTCCACAGAACAATAAATCATTGCATCTTGAACTTCTCCACCCACAGATCCCACAAAAGACTTAGGAAATCTTCAAATGATAGCATACTTGTGGTCAAAGAGAGGTTTTAAGCTTCCTGAAGCAAAGCTTAAGCTTTGGCTTCGTAACTACCACAACACACATCTGAATACATATAAAAATCATAGTATACAAAAAGCATGGAAAAAATTAAATAAGCATAGTAGAATTCTTGAAAAGTACTTGGAAAAGTATTTGAAGTAGTACATGTGGTTATAATCTCTTTTTTTCACTTGCACTTTAAAAAAATTTGGTTTGAATATCTGCTCTTGTGTACAGAGTGACTATTTCTTCTTGTTATTTCTCTTCACCTCTTACTCTCATCATAGGGACTTGACCACTGTGCTGTTTCCTGATGATTTTTTCATTAAAGTGACTGATCAATCTGTTTTACTAGGATAATATTTTTCTCAATCCAAACAGTGATTCCTGAAGACAAATCAAGAACACTAAGTAATTATCTGGTAAAATTACCTGGCAAATGAGACTTAAAAAATAACTTAATCAAAATGCTATCTCTAAACAGGGCATGCGAAGTTTCTGAACATGCTTGCAGGTTTGAACTCTGAGTTAGATTTGTTTGGATTTAAAGAGGTAATTGCTCATATATTTCTACATGAAATATTTCTATACAGGGGTAATGCATTTTTGCCTTTCTTGCAAATGAAATGTGATAGATGGTTTATCTTGGGCTACTTTGCCTCTTGCTTCCCACTCCACACAATACAGTTTTATGAATAAATGTCAGATAAACTATTTTTACACATGAATTTAAATGTGTCTAAGTACCTTGTAGAACCAGAATTAGTTTTAGAATTTTAGAGGTCATTAAAATGACTTCAAAATATAAATCCATTCTAACCAATTAGTCTTTATATATATATATATTATTTTCTTTCTTTGGTGGATGTTGCTGATAATAATTTTAAAAGTTTAGAAATGTGAAACATTAAGAGTATACAATATCACCTTTTAAGCTGTAGCTAATTTTTTTAATAGCTGCCTTACATGAAGACTACAGTTATTTATGTAATAATAAGATGTCTCATGATCCAGCTGAGTTAGTGCTGAAATTGGTTAAGTAGAAGAGTTGCTTTACTGTGTTATACTTAGCCTTGGTATGTGCAGTTAATTTATAACAGCTAAAACACATGCTCTTCACATCTCTTCAATTCATCCATGTAATCTCTACTAAACTCCTACTCTCTTGCTACCAGCTAATTAATCCTTCTCATGCATTTTTAAAGGCCAGTTTATGAAGTCAGATAAAGGAAAAAAGGTCAGTGAAGTGTATTTGGGTTTTGTTGTTTTTTTGGCTTTTTTTCTTATCCTTTTAGTATTAGCAAAAAGGACAATTACTGTTTTAGAACTGCAGATACATTTAGTTAATTTCTACATGGTTGCATCAGACATTCCATTCTCTAATTACTGAAGTCTTCAAAGAAAAATACCAGGGACAAAAAAACCCTCTCCTTTCAACCATCATTGAACTGCTCATTCTAGTAGAAGTATAAGGCCAAAACCTATAAATGCAAATATTGAAATACAGAAGCAGTATATGATCCCTTCTCCCCTTAGTATTTTAGTATTAGATGACAAAAATGATTAGATGATAAAAATCTAATCCATCACCCAATATCCTGATATCCTACTTTTTTTTCATTCTTTTGCTCTTCAGATGTAAAAGTTCTCTTCCAAGCCAAATGATTTTGTGATTCTATGCATGAACTATTTTAAAGAGAGCAGAATAATTTTTCTAACACTTGTTATATGTTACTAATTCAAGTGTTTCAGTGGGACTGAAATTATTCTTTCAAAACCAAGAAGAACAAGAAGATGGGAAAGTGCAATAAGGAGAGATGGGGCATGTCTTTTAGTTTGGTGGCCAAATAAAATCAACATTGTGAAGAAATGAAGTATAAAGTGTATGCAATTAAGATATATTCTACTTAGAAAAAGGAAGGTAGCTAGTGTTTATGATCCTTTAAAAAGGTCACATTTTAAAACACCCTAATATTTAAAATGAAAGCTGAAATTCAAACTAAACCTAGAACAATGTGCCTTGTAAATAGTTTCACTTCCCACTAGTAATCAGACTGTACAACTTATTAAAAAAAAACAAAAAAAACAAACCAAAAAACACTCAGAATTGAAAACTGTATGAAAGTACTGTTTTGCAAGTAAAGAATTATTTGAAATTTTTTAATCAGGAAAACTGTATTTAGTGTAAGGGATCTACAACAATATGTCATATTAAAAAGATGGAGGAGTGTAATATTTCTAATATAAAAGACAGGATGATGACCAGGTTTTGTGATTATGAGGCAAAACAGTTTATTGAACAAGCTTATTGATATTAAAGATATATTTAGAGAGATATTGATACAGAGATAGGAAAGGTTAGATGAAAAGCATTTTATCATATATAAAAGTGCCCAAGATTTTAAGTAATGACAGTCTGCCCTAAAGAGTATTAAAGTCAATTCAGCTCAATACTCAGATTTCCTAAATTGATAAAAGAGTCGACAGTGACTGCAGATAAGGTCAATCAAATAATACAGTGATTCTGTTAGTTGTTTGATACATGTGTGATTTCAGTATTTCAGCTTTTTTAAAATATGTGGTAGAAATTTTTATTAACACACAATGCAAAATGTTATATTTCCTACTGCTGTAGTGGGAAAAAAAATCAACCCCCTTATCCCAGTCCCCCACACCATTAAAAAAAACCCAAACCACCCCATCTTGTCCCCACAATAATTTATTTCTTTGATATTTGAGAAGTGACTAAATTCTTCTTAATTACAAGAGAGAAAACATCCTTTATGTGCATTTATTCTCATGGACTCTCCCCTGTATAGTGCAATTGTAAAAAATAGTTTTATAGAAATGCATAATTCTTTTTTTTTCAGCAATGAAAGTCAATATTTTGTTTCAATTAGTTGCAGATCCATTCCTTTCCCTACCCACCTGAAACAGAAAATAATACTTTCTGTTGTGAAAGGCTTGCACAAGTGTAGCTGACCTAAATATAATTAATGAGCACTGAAGTGAAGAAGGCATTAAAGATGAAGCTTGTTGACGACAGAAAACATTTGTTGCAGATTAATAATCTGCTGTTGATTGGGTTATTGATGTTATTCCCAAGATGTGACCATGGAAATTTACAGGAAAATGAATACTTCTTTGTTTCCACTCTTAAATTACAGTTCGTCATGACATAACAAAAGAAGTGGTTGACATGCCACATAGGTAATTTAGTTGCAATGCCATTCCTATGAATCACAGCCAAGTAATTAATCTTTTACCTAGGAGACAGTACTGGGGACATTAATAAAATGTGGGAATAATAATAATTTTATATAAGGAGAAAAAAGTACATGATTTAAGGTGGATTGATACTTTGCGCAAATATGAAGAAATTGAATTTTGGTGTCAGTGTAAGAAATGTCTAATTGGTGGATATTGCTACCATACAACGGTTGTACAGAAGAAGGAACTGAACTTGGATAACTGCACATGAAATTTATAAGTGTTGCAACAATAAAATTTGTAGGACATTTTCTACTTTGTATGCAGCACGTACTGTTTTCAGTCTAATTGGTTTTTCATGGATTTGAAGACACATTCTACAGATAGGAGTGCATCTGTTTTCCCCAAGACACACATTATTCTGATTAAATATTTGAAATTAAGATGGAGTGATTTCATGTGTTAGTTTTGATAGTGGTGGTTGGTTAAAAAAAAAATTGCAGTCTCTTATAAATGTTTCAAAAATCTGGAGTGCCATGACTTTGTAATTAAAATTGTTTAATTAGTATTTCCTGAAATACTAGAAATTAACAAAAGAACAGAATTGCTATAAGAATTCTCTGGAAGCTTTGTACTATAAATGTGATTTTATACATTTATGCTTGATTTTTTTTTAAATTGAATAAGTGTGAGATCAAAGTAGCTAATTCTATATCTGTAGGTAATTTTTCCTGTTAATTTGCAATGTGCATTGACTCCTAAAAAGATAAGTAAAAAGTAGCCTTGTATTCTTTACAGCCTTTCTGCATGATTTTTATTTTAAAAAGAGTTGCTATCTGCATCAAGACCTATTAACAAAGTCAAAGCAGAAAATACTCAAATTCTTCTACTTTCAAAAATAGATTCATAGAATAATTTAGGTTAGAAAGGACCTTTAAAGGTCATCTAGTCTAGCCTTCCTGGAATGAGCAGAGGCATCTTCAATGAGATTAGGTTGCTCAGAGACCTGTCCAATCTGATTTTGAATATTTCCAGAGTTGGAGCATCCACAACCTCTCTGGGCAACTTGTTCCAGTGTTTACCATTCTCATTGAAAAAAACCTCCTTTCTTATATCTAGTCTGATTCTACTTTTTAGTTTAAAGCCACTGCCTCTTGTTCTCACACAAGAGATACTGCTTAAAAATCTGTCCCCATCTTTCTTATCAGCTAAATATTAAATATTGAAAGGCTGCAATAATGTCTCCCTAGAGCCTTCTCCAGGATGAACAGCCCCAGTTCTCTCAGCCTGTCTTCAGAGGGGAGGTGCTCCAGGCCTCTGATCATCTTCATGGCCTTCCTCTGGAATCGTTTCAACATGCCCATGTCTTTTTACTGTGTGGAAAGCCCTAGAGCTGGATGCAGCACTGCAGATGGGCAGTGAGTCTCCCTGTGAGATGAGTAAAAAGGCAGAACCACCTATCTCAACCTGCTGGCCATGTAGAGTTAGGGGGAAAAAAGTTATTACGCCTATTAGAAAAATCAATACAAAAAAGAGATTACTGACCTTACCATCGAACAGTGCTAGAACCCCCTACTTGAAAGTAGGAAATATGACATTTTCCAATTATTATTCTTAGATTGAGTACATGTTTTACTGATCTTAAAAAAAAGTCTACAAAATATTGGCCAAATGACAAGGTGATATGAGTTTTCTGGAAGCTTCTTAAATTTTCCCATAAAACAATCTCCAAAGACTGCAATGAGGTGAGTTAGGTTTTCTTCAATTATTCACAGAGGCTTCAAGGTACATAGCATACAAACATTGAAAACACAGGAAGTAAGTTTTATTATTTGCACCCTCCTGTATCTGCAGAATCTGAGTAGCAAAAGCTGGTTTGAATAAAGAGAAAAGAGGAGCCAGCACTGAAATAAAGTATATAGTATACCAACTGAATGAGCATCCGGCATAGGAGATCAAGTATAGGAAGATGGGGGAGAATGCTTGGAGAGTTAAACTAAGAAGCAACAGAAATGTTGAATAAGAAAATAAAAACAGACATATAAGTGTTGGAAAAGGAAATATATGGCACTGTACATCAGATTGGCAGTAGGAATGTAGAAAGAGTTTTGATAAGACAAAATGCTAGTCCTTGCCCACAATGTTCTTCAGACAGTTCAGCAACATTAACCAAGGATCACATTAGGTGAAGACCTCTATTTCTGTGTTCTGCCTGTTGCTTTCTGAATTTTGTCTTGTAATATGGCCCACTGTTCTGTTGCCAGGTAATCACATTTAAAAATAGATCTTTTCCTTCTCATCCTTATTATTTTGAATAATTTCCTTATTAAATACTTGGATATTTATAGCGTATATTTGCTGTACCACCTCACACCTTAAAAATAAACCAGGTGTAGTGGAATGTTTTAGAAAAAGCATGACTTCTGAGAATTCAGACCTTCTGCAATTTCAGAAGAGTTTGCTCCTTGCTTCTTATCCGTCTGATACTCTTTGGGTTTTGGATTGAGACATCTGGAAAACATAGCTTGACAAATGCAACTAACAGACTTGTTACATTACTAGTTTAATATTTCAGCTAGCATCAGAAAGAGCCTGCTGTCGAAATTCCAGAATATATTCTGACTGGTTTACATGGCTGGCTGCTATTGAGCTTTACTAAATTATGAGCTTTTCTGAGAGAGAAAGACTAGATAAAAATATGAATATGTTGTCGATCATGATTTTTAAACATTTTTATTTAAAAAAAATTAAATTATGATTTTATAAATTCTTATTAGAGCCTGTTTTTGCTAATATCTTTGATGGTGATTCTTTGAGCAATCCTAAACCACTCACTCACAAGAGATTATAAGGGCAAGATTTATCTCACCTATCTTTAGCCACTTAAAAATTAAGAATATTATCTGCTCTTTCTTAGTTAGTAGGATGAAATAAGCATTTTTCAAGAGTAAAATTTTCCATACAATGCAAATCTACTCTAAGATTGCATGAATCATTTTTTGGATGTGATTTGAATATTTCCCTCTCCATTGCCACAAAAGTCAGCATAGAGTATATTAGTATAAGGTTAAATATTCATTAGGAAAGGCACATTTAACACTAGCTGATGCTCAGTGTTTCCACAGGAATTCACATTTTGAAAGGGACTATTTTGCTGATTACAGTAAAACAAAATCAAATGTCTTACAGTAGTAGTAAGAGTATTAATGCCAATTATGTTGTACATACAACACAGAGAACATTTGAAATGTGTTAATGAGGAAGAGACAGAGGTCACTTCTCTAACTGCTAATTCAGGATTATTCATTTTGGCAGAATGTGGATGACATAATTCAACTGAAATTTCAAACATTAAATAAGGTAGAGTTAAGTACTTCTGCTATAGAATTTGCTTTATAGTTGTAATATTTTTTCCAGAGGGAGAGAGAATCTAGTCACATTTCTTTAATCTTAACTATATATACAGGAAAAACAAAAGCACTGGAGATGTTTGGTTCCCAAAAGAAATATAGTTTGCTTGGTTTCATGCTCTTTTTTTAAATTATTCTTTTTATTATTATTAATGATAGAGTTATTCAAACCATTCTACTCATAACATATATGAGTTCCTTTATTGAGGGAGATAAAATAATTAGAACTCTTTTTCTCACTGTATACCTTAATTTTAAAATTTATTTTTTAAGTTTATTTTGCAAATAAAGGTATTATGACTGAATACAAGCTTCTAGCTGATCATTATCAAAAACTTGGGGATGGGGGTACCCTGGGGATGATCAAGATATTAAATATTTGCCTACCTAGAGCTCTGAAAAGAATAAAAAAGAAATTAATAAAATTACTGATAATTATATTGTTTGATACTAATGTCATGCTGTTTTACCACAAATAGGAAAAAATAATCCTCTATTGAAAATATTCGCAGTATAAAAATTCCAACTTTAGGTTTCACTAAGGCATCCTGTAAAAAGTATCTTCTTGTTTGTATCTAATTTGGATCTTGTCACAGATTCAGAGAATTCTTAAGGTTAGAAAAAGCCTTCAAGGACCTCAAGTCAACCCCTGAACATCACCTTGTTAATTAAACCATAGCACTAAATGCCACATCCAGTTGCTTCTTGAACACTTCCAGGGACTCCATCACTTCCTTGGGAAGTCTGTTCCAGTGCTTGACAATCCTTTCAGTGAAGAGATTCTTCCTAGTGTCCAACCTGAACCTCCCCTGGTGCAGCATCCTGTCTAATTTTGAGTGAACAACTGGAAGCCACTGCATATGATGACAAGCAAGTGATACATGTGTCATTGTGTGGAAATTGGGGTGGACAGGGAGCTGGTTTCACCTGCAGATGCAGAGAGCTTCAGCTTCAAACCCTGGGAGACCTCTAGATAGGAGGAAAGACATCCTTAGCAATCCTGGTGAGAGAATACAAAGAGTTTTTTTAAAAAAAAATCACAAATCCTTTTCTTGTCCTCTTTGTTGTCTATAATTTCTATCCAAAGTTATCTAAGACCTTTTAAATATTTTTGTGAACCACAATATCTTCAGATAGTGAAACAGTAATTCAAAGCAGAAAACCCCAGAAAAAAATTAATTTCTTAAAGCATGTCTGTGCATTTTCAGGCTTTATGCCACTACACAGCAGCAAGGAACGCAAATATGCTGGAAGTCCCAGTAAAAATGAGCTGTGAAGGTGTTCAGGGATCTGTCTCCACAGTCTGATGATGTGATAGCCTGTTGACCACAGCTGGATTGAATTGAGCATCCAGGTGGAATACAGCCAGATTGTGATGGGGAGGTCTGGCTCTCAGACAGACCTACTAAAGGGAAATCTCAAGTCCAAGTTACCACAAATCTGAGGTTCTCGTATTTTGCTGGGCTGCTGCCACAACCAGCTCGGTTTTATGATTCAGCATTTCTGTCCCTCAGTCCTTCACTTACATTTTATGGAACAACATAAAAAAA
>VXBI01001937.1:876433-1033026 GCA_013397375.1 Toxostoma redivivum
AAAAAAAAAAAGAGATAATTAATCTATATGGGACTTCCCTGTCTTCTTGCCTGCTCCCTCTTTCATATCCCTGAAAATAAGAGCAAGGAGCTAAAACCTCAGCTCTATCCAAATTACAAAGTATGCAGTCATAGCAATTTTAATATAAATGGTTTCAAAGTATGTCTTTGCACATTCCAATTCATAGCTATCCCACTGGAACACTTGGAGGTCAGTTCTAATTTATGTCAAGCTGCTGTGGTCACAGAGAGCTGAAAATAAAGCCCAGCACTTCATTAACAGAAAAGGTTTTTTCTTTATTTTTATGGGAAAAAAATAGAAGGGGGAAAAAAAATATGTGAGAGTCTTTGTGGGAGGTCTGTGCACAGGTATTTTGCCTTGATCTAGGAAGATCTTCCTTAGCAACCAAATGTCCATCTGAATATAAAATATGTTTCTTAATCTTCAAAATTAATTGCTATCAAAAATGGCTACTAAATGCAGTAGATAATATACTTCTTTGAATATTACTTTCTATAATGTTAGTCACAGAAAATGTCATATCCTGTGCCCTGTATGATAAATTGGGCTCTTCAGACAGAGAAAACATAATAAGAGTAGCTCACAGAGAGACCAGCTGATATGCAACTTTATGTAAGATAGTATGATTTTTTTCAAATTAAATTTGCTTTTACAAAACTTGATAATAGTTTACTTGAATTGATAATGGAATTACTTGAGTATCCGTTGACAAGCGAGTGTATTAATTGTGTAGCGGGGGTGCTGTCCACTCTGTCTTTAGTGTGTAGTCTTCATTCTGCACCACATTTATTATGCAAAACAGTCTTATCCTCATCTTTTTTATCAGCCTATGTGTGGTAGTTGTATGTCTGTTCATCATTGTGCAGTATAATTCCACATTGATTAAAATCACTTTGGAAAATTAAAGCCTTTCCTCAAGCTTGGACAAAAATATCTTCAGTTCCTGAAAAGTCTTTTCACTATGGCAGGAGGTTTTAAGAAGTAATTTATATTTATGTTCCTTTCGGAAGAATATTCTTGAGAAATGACACGTACTGTGGTACTGGAAACTTTATCTTCCTGTCAGAGCTGATGTGGTAAAGTCAACTGAACAAGATAATAATATATCTCTTGTAAAGGTGGAAGGTGAGTCAGTGCACTGGGAAAGAAAGATGAAAGAAGCTTTCAATGTCAAATTATTTTGGAACAAACAGTGATGTACTAGCCGGTCTTAGCTGGCTAACATGATGAGTGCCAGGCCTAAGTATATTTGATATGTAAGTAAAGTTAAATAAGTTTGAAACTGAAACGCAGAACAATCCTCCCAAAGACATTGAAACATGGTGCTTTAGTACTAGAAGGACAATTTTCATTTTAAGAACGGTGCTTGATTATTGTTAAAATATATAATCCATGGAATAACTTGAAAATAATGGAGAAAAAAAGATAATTAGTAAGTGTGATTTTTCTTTTAATAGTAAAAGGGAAAAATCATTAAATACATTGAGGCGATTTAAAAATATCTTAAATAATTAAACCACTCACTATAGGCATTCTAAATGTTGTATACTTTTGCAAGTAAAAGTTTGTCTTGGAAAGCTTCTATGTAAGTATGGTAAGCTTTCTGAACAAGTGATTTCCTTAATGTTTCCTGACTAATGTGGATAAAATGTAGGAAAAATTGCTGTGGTTAAAGCCGAACAATATAGGAAATTAGACGCTCTTATTACACTCTGCTGTGCATTTTCTTGATCAAGAATATACTTCTCCAGTGACCTCATTACTCAAGGCTGTGAGTAGGCTGGTTTCTGAGAAATTACCCCAGAAGTCTAGAGCTGATTTCTAATTTCTTCTTCCTCTGTACTATTCTCCAGTAAACGGAATCCTTTTCAGAAGCTGAGGATATAACCTACTCTTAAAGATAGACCTGCTGTTATTTTTTCCTAATGTGACTTTGAACTCATTCAAGGGATCAACTCATTTAGAATTCAAGTTTTAAATAATCAAGTTTTAAAAAATCAAAAGATACTCCTACATAGGATTTTATAATCCATATGGATAATAAAAAGCACAGTCATTTCTCAAGGACAAGTTTACCTTTGGGAAAACTAACGAGATAAATAGAGTACCAACTGCTACTATTAGATGTTTATAAAATGGTTTTGTTGTGGTTAAAGAAAAAAGCTATATGATACGAATATACTGAGTAAGCATGTAATACATGGTGGCAAAATTAATTTCTTCTTCTACTGCCATTTGAAAGAAAAAATTGCATAAGGGTGTGTGATTTGTTTCTCTCTCCTCAGAAATGATGTCTTCTATGATATAGTTTTTATTTTTCTAAATATTTTTGGTGGTTAGGGTTACATTTATTTTCCCATTTCCTAATGTATGATATAGGACAAAGTGTTAGTTTTTTGAGGGGGAGGTTCGCTCTTTGTGAACCATTTATTAAAAATGTTATTCTTCAGTCTGAAATTGCATAGCTCTGCTTGTTGCTTGTAAAGAGAAATGAAATCTGACAGTAATTTTCAAAGTAGCTCATCCAAACTATCCTGAGGAACCCAGCCCAGAGTGACTCCCAGCAAAACAGCAGCCAGGATAGTGCTGGATGAAAAAAATATGGCAGCAACAAATTCTTCCAAGTTATGATTTTTCATAGAAGAGCCAATCAGGAAAAAGTAAGAGTTCATTTATAAAACAGAAGACATGATAAAAATGTAAGATTTTGTACACTTTCTATCCATCTTATATGCAGACGTATTTTGGAAAGGAAAGTGAGGCACAACTTTTGGATTTCATAAGTCACTAAAATAAGATGCATTGCCTTTTGACCCGTATAGTGAAAATTATATTTGTATTGCTTTGGTGTAAACTAATGCTTTATCTTCTCTGAGTGGAAAATAGAAACCATACTGCAAAGTTGAGGAAACACTAGTTTTTCTTCTTTTATAAGTTCTTCCTGACTTTTTCTGAGGTGTTTTAAAGTAAGTAGAGTATTAGGCCTCTGTGGAAATCTGCAGGCAGTAAAGTTTTAAAGGGTTTTTTGGGATAAATTATTTTATTCTTATTTAAATGCTAAGAAACAAATAGAAAAATGGACATTTTTTCACTCTCCTGTTTTTGATGTCTAACATGAATTGAAACAGAAGATGGTATGAGCTGTTAGAAGAAATTAAAAGAAGGACAGTGGTTGTTCATGAATCGGATGATTTGGACTTATGAATATACATAATGCTGTAATAAATGAGCTCTGTGAAGAACGCTTTGTTTTCTTATTTGAAAGAAACATCTTGGAAGCAGGTTTTGTATCCTCTCTGCGATGCCTCTGTCTATCTAAACCTATGCATTTATATTTAATTATTTGCATCTGTACAGGGTTGAGACTTATTTCACATTCAAGACTTTCAAATAGTCTATTGTCTTCTCTAGATCATTTGACCATTCTCATATTTTAAAAGGTTTATCTAAAGCTACGAAATACTGGCAAAATTTTAGGAAAATCTACAGTGGCAAAATTGCTACCCTTTCTTCAATATATTGATAATTTGGATTAATAATTTTAACTTCTAAGTACCTAGAATTAAAGCAAAAAATAAGTCAGACCCCCTTTACCACTTTTCAAAACCAACACAATTCAGCCCACAATTCAGAAGAAAGTATCCCAATTATCTGAGCTTTTATCATTACTCTAAACAGTAAAAAAACTAAGAATAGAATGGCTTCATGCTGTGACAGCAAAAGGTAAAAAGCAATCATTCTATTTCTTGAGAAAATATGAAAGTTTCTGTTATTCAAATACTGAGAAAACAAGTCAAGGCTAAAGTTAATTTGTAAAGAAATCTGTATGGCACTAGAGAAATCCACCAAGTTTCAATGTTCAGAGGAATCAGTAGAACTGAAAGTTGTTTTTCCTTGATCTATCTGATGCTGAAGAAAATCTTGGCTTTCCCTCTGCAACGTCTCATCTGAGTCTCCCAACTACTAAATAAATTATTGTCTCTCTAGGCACAGGGGTTTATGTCTCAGTTTGACTAAAGTGCTTGGATATGAGTGGGAAATTTTGGTGTCAGAATTTGACATTTTTAAGAAAATGGTCTGTTCAAAGCTCCTGAGAACTCTGGTTTCTAGCACAGCACTTTGTTTATTTTGCTTTATTGTGAAATGTTATACTGAGGTAGTGGACCTACTTAATAATGGCAATCATACAATTCAGTGTTGAATTAGAAACGTTCCCGTGTCAATGTGACTGTTCTTTTCCATGTTTTAATTTCCCTCTGCAAGGGAAGGTATTTAGATGATATGGTTTTTGTCCTCTCTTGGATCAGTGACATAGCCATAGGATTTAATTTTAAAGAGGACTCATAGGTCTACTACTGCCAACAATAAGATGACCTGGTAATATTCAGAGTTCAAAGTTTAATTGCAATAGATCAATCATTACAAAGTTCAAAGAGCATTATTAAGCAAGCTGCATATTTTAGGTCTTGAGGCAATATAGAATTAATTGTCAGGAAAACAGTGGAAAAGGAAAGCACTTTAATCTTCTTGTCCTCAGTGTGACACATGTCAAGTTTCTGAATATGCAACATGATATCATAGCTGCAGCAAGAGTGTCCAGTTTTGCCAAGGAGAAGGTGCAAAGTGACCTAGTGGAACTTTTTTTAAATGTTAGTATTTTGAAGTTACTAAACCAGGTAATATTTAAAGGTGCAGTACCCAAGTTTTCTTCTAAATTTTTTCAGCAAAGGTATTTACTGATACTAATTCTTTTCTTTTTCCTCACGGTCATGTAATTAAGTATTTTAGAATATAAGTTCTCTTTAAAGGTTCATAATAATAATTCATGATGAGGTAGTAAAGTTGAATAGATACCAGTTTCAGAAAAGAAAAAATTATATTTCTTCCAATGAATCACATCTCACACACTTGGAAATCTTCTGATGCATATTTAAGCAAACATTTTACCTGATCATGCCATGTATATGCAGGAAACAAAGTTAGTTAGTAAAACAGATGAAAGCTAAAAGTTTGCAGTTTTATGATATAGTGACTTCTCTTGAAAGTGGAAAAATTGAGAAATAAATGTGATAACATTTTAATCAAACTTTCCCTTGTTTACTTTTACTTTGTTTTGTTTTCTTCATGACATCTGGGATTATCCATTTTATGTTAAACAAGTAGTATAGTTTTCTTAGGTAGAGTCATGTTAATGATATCCACACAAAATAAAAATGAGATGGAAATTTCAGTTTCTTGGGTAAAAATAAAATAAAATATGAATTATACACAGTTGTTCCTATGTTTTATGCCATCACATACAGAAATGTGAATAATTTTCCGGTCTACTAACAAAGTTCCAGCAGCTCTAATATGTTGATTTTCAAAGAATGATGGAGACAGTTCAAAAGAAAGGAATCAGTTCAAAAGAAAGGAATATGAATGATAAGTGATACAGAACACTTGATACTTAAAGTATACTTTGAAAAACAAAAGTTTTATTATTTTAACTAAATCTATGACTTAATCATAATTGGAATTCAGCTGAGAACCTGCATTAATATTCTAACATATTTTGCAGAAATATAGTGGTCACCCTAGCATGTATGAAACCCGTTACAGATGAAAGCTGGGACATGCAAAATGTAAATCAGAACTTTACTCTGAATACACTGACCATGCTAATCCGTGTTTGTGCGCAGAAAATTCAGTGGTCTTTTACTAAGTTTGGTTTCTTGATTGAAAATCTATGTAATCACTGTATTAACACTTTCAGCCATGGATCAGAATATCTCTAATATCTCCCAATAAAGTCAGAGCAGACTGGTGTAAAACATCTCTGGATTTGGTTTAATCTAGCATACTTGCGTTCACATTCAAATGGGTTTTCATCATGCCCTACAAGTGAGAACAAAAAAACAACTATGTCAATTTTCAGATTACTTCCTTTCAGATGAAATGGGGTGTCTGGCTTCATACGTACTTTTAGTCCTCTGAGAGTGCTTTAAATGAAATGGTTCAAAGCAATTTGTTTGACTTTATTTGGAGGTTAACTAGAAGCATGCAGAGGAGAATATGTCTTCTCAGACTCTTAGGAGGTTATAGCAAATCATCTTCTTAAACAATTCCCAAGAGAAAAGTACTTAGGTCCACCAAGTTATGAAGAGTGAACTCAAAGGTGAAAAATCTATATACAGCCTGGAACAATTAAGAAACATTCCTAAGTGCTACAGTAAAAATGGACAAACCATGAAAACCAATGAGAGAATGACAATGGTGTTTTGATTGCAGTGATTGACTTCAGGATTGAGTTTATCAGGGCCGTTATGCAGTTTCAAATTACATGCAATCACAGAATCATAGAATAAATCAGGCTGGAAGGGGACTTTCAAGACCTAGTTCAACCTCTCTGCCATGGGCAAGGGTACCTCTTACTAGACCAAATTGCTCAAAGCATCATCCAACCTTGGCCTTGTACACTTCTAGGGATGGGGCATCAAGAGCTTCTGTGGGCAACCTGTTCCAGTGCCTCACCATGCTCAAAGTGAATAATTTTTTTCCTATTATCTATCTAAACCTGCCCTTCTTCAGTTTAAAGCCATTCCTCATTGTCTTATCATTACATGCCCTTCCTTCTAAAAAGGGCATGCCCTTTTCCACTTTTCTCATAGGCCAATGAAATCCCCACATATGTATAAGCTTCCTGCAATAAATAGGATGAAAAATAACTGGCATTTGTTTCAGCAAGTGATAAACACAATTCCTAGCTTTGTAATTGGATGATCTTTGTGAGGATTCCTACTCCTGCTGTATACTTGAAAACTGTACAATATAAGAATTAGGAAATCTTTCAAAGGCTCTATGGGGTGCACTGCATGTTCCATAGTGATATTTAACCTGATGCTGAGAAGATCTCACATGTGTACTGTTATAAATACTGGAGGAAATTCCAGTGACTTGTAAGGAAGACAACAATGATGTGCCCATTGTCAAGGCTGTCCTTGCTGGGCAGTGCATTGGAGGTACAACATATAAACTATAGAAATTAAGCCAGTTTGCATCTAAACTAAGCTAAGTTATTGTTATGAAAGTTGTTTTCAAGAACAGCTTGTTATGTCAGTGTAGATGCAGTAATTCTTGCCCAACATATTATGTCAACCCTTAAGAAGCAGCCACTTATTAGAGAAACTTTAGACAGTAATGGATCATGAATGAGCCACTGGAGACATAAAAGGCTCTGAAAAGGTCTGTATAATCATTTAAACTGTAAATATGCACTTTTCACAGCCCTTAAATTGTAATTGCCCTTAAATTAGTAAAAATCTTGTATCAGTATTATTGTCTAAACAGAAGTCAATAATCAATATTTCTCTGGAAATATGTCTTCAGTTATTTATACAATACATTTCACCCGTATAGTGTGAAACTACAGTTTGATTTGACTTCTCACAACACCATAAATCAAAACAAACAAACACACAAACATACACCCTTAGAGTGAGAGAAATATACTTTCTTTACTCATACTCTATAAGACCAAATGAATTTAAGACCATAAAATTTTAATTAATTTTTAATATTAAAAGCCCAAACATACATTGGGAAAAATACTCTTTCGACAGTATTTTTTTAAACTTGAACTCTTCACTAATTTCTGAGAACTAACATACTTAAGTAAGAAATCTTTTCCAGTTGAGTACTCTCTTTAAGCTTCTTTAGGCAGAACATGCTTGCAATAAAGTTAAACCCCTCTTCTCCTAAAATTTAGATTTACAATGCTAAAGTTAATGTAAAGCTAACTCTAAACTAATGATGTGTCTGTAGAAAGTACTTTAAATGTCTTTATACACTGTATCTGTTGTTTGAAAGTGGTTATTTGAATTATGGCTCATTTCTGCAGTTTAGAAGCTTGTAAAAAAGCCCAAGAAGACCCAAACTCAAACCTGTTTTTGTTTTTGACTCTGATCTAATCATTAATTAAGGTAGTTTGAAGTTTCAGTAGGGCACACAGAGACCATTTTAGAGAGTGTTTTAAATGCTGTAATTAAATTGTAGGAGCGGTATTCTCAAAAATAAAAATCTTAATGGGAAAAAAAATCTTGCTATAACTATTTGGCCAAGTGCCTTCTTGTTTTACCTCCCATTTTCACAGCTCTGACATGTAGCAGTGCATATTTTAACATAAAATAGCAAGTTTGAAACTCTGACATGCTGTATATTTATTCTTGTGTGAAGTAAAACTTTTTTTTAATAGTACAGATGATTATATCTATTTTTTTTCAAACAAAGTGTTTCTTTTAAAGTGCAAGGTTTATTTTCACACTTCTGATTACCAGAGATGCAGGAAACAGAGTGCTGTACATCAGACATTTAAATCCAGACATTATGCAATCATGATAACAAGGATTAATAAAGATTAATTTAGCTCCCACTTAAAAGCCCTGGGGTTTCAGAAGTACAACTGTCTAGCTTGTATGAGGGGAATAATTATAATTTCCTTTTCAAACGTGCCTCTTTTTTGCATAGTTGACACTTGTCCATGATTTGAAGAATATTTGTGTCAAACTATTCTCTAGCAACTTTTTAAGATATGGCTGCTCAAAACAAAATGACTGTTAAAAAAAAAAAACAAAAACAAAAAATCCCAGCAACAAATACTCTTAATGGCTAGTTGAAATTTATTAGTTGCATGGAATAGGTTTTATTCAACTGAAGTGCAAAAAATCTTCATTTTCTTCATTGATAAAAACTGTAAATGATAAGGACCTAATTTCCAAAGACCTTAATTTTAAGAGTTCAGTCCTTTTGAAGATGATAGCTATTGTTGAATATAATAATTGTGTTCTATTAAACTACTCTGAAAAATGGGATTTCTGTACAACTGGATACTCTGTAAGAATATAACAGGTGGCCACAAAAATAACATTGCAAGACAAATGTATGCTAGCAAATTGGAACAAAATTTTTCAACTTAAATTCTTCTTAATTTTATCTTTTGACATAATTTCTTTGGACTAAATTCTATTACCTATATTATCTGTTTTTACCTATTTTCCACTTTAAAACTATTACTATAGTATGTATCTCTTCCCCACAAGGGCATAAGATTTATTTAAAATAATTTTGCAGAGATGTTCATGTTTCTTTTAAGAACAAGAATGAAGAAGTGATCACACCAACTTCTGGGATTTGAGGTTGGCATTTAAAAAAAAAAAAAAAGAAGAAAAAAGAAAATATCAGGAATAACAAATAACAAATGAATGTCTCAATAAACAAATTTAAAATAAAAATAAAACAAACAATAAAAGTGTTACAAAAGAAAAACGTGTATCAATGGTAACAAGAGAGAGCCAGGAGGAACATAAAAACTTGAAAAGAAAACTTGAAAACAGGATTATAATGTAAAAAAACAGAAGACAAGGCCAGAAATTCACATCCACATGAAAAAGAGTCAAATCTCCATTAGTAAGACCTGGTTTTTAGTAAAAATTTGAAAACTGACCCTAGAATTGATTCAGGAAATTGAAGTTTCTGCTGCCTGACAGGAATACATTGATGAATCTTGCTAAACTACACCAGAGGCTGAAATGGACATAACAGAAGGGAAAATGCTATGGAGCTGTCAATGGAATAACCAGCACTATGAGGAAAAGTATGACTACACCCAGCTGCAGAAATGGAATCTTAGCAGACTTCCTAGGGGCACAGAAGAGATTTTAATGATTAGAAACCATACCATATTAAAGTTACGAGAACAGATTAGGGATACTTTATTATTGGGACGCATGAGCTAAAAAAGTAATTCTTTTTTAAAGAGTGGACTCAAATCAACTTTACAGGAAAATAACTTGCTAGACTGAAGATTGAAATGAGGACCCTGACACTAAGGCATGGCAGAAATCAGGGGAGAAAAGTACTGAAGAAGGATTTTTAGGATTCTTGTGCAGTTATTGACTGGGGTAGGGCTAATACTCTTTGCTGGTATAGGGCTGGCATAGGTCTGGTTTTGGATTTGTGCTCAACACAGTGTTGATTGCTGAGCAGGGGTTGCACAGAGCCAAGGCCTTTTCTGCTTTTTACTGCCACACCGGTGAGGAAGTTGGGAGTGCAGGGGAGGTTGGGAGGAGACACAGCCAGGACCAAAGGGATATTCCAGGCCATGTGACATCATGCTCAGTATATAAAGAGGGGAGAAGAAGGAGGAAGGGGAGGTCATGTTTGGAGTGATGGTGTTTGTCTTCTCGAGTCACCATTACATGTCATGGGGCCCAGCTCTGCTGGAGATGGCTGAACACCTGCCTGCCCATGGAAGCAGTGAATTAAGTCATTGGTTTGCTTTGCTTGAGTGTGTGGCTGTTCTCTCCCTATTAAATTGTCTGGACTCATGAGTTCTCCATCTTTTACACTTCCAATTCTCTACCCCATTCTACTGGTGGGGCAGTGATCAAGCATGGGGTTTGGCTGCTGGCTGGGATCAAACCATGACAGTAGTCCATAAGGCTTGGGTTGTGCTAGCAATCTGGATTATTACAATTAACAAAATGTGCTGAAATTTAGCTGCCTGCAGTGAAAGGACAATTAATAAGAATTTTTTTTATAAGCTTAGGAAGAAGAAACTGTATACGGTACTTATCACAGGATTACTATGACATGCAGCTGAAAATTAATCTGATTCTAAAATACATGATCTGAGTGGGATCTTGTAACAATAAGAATTATTATTATTATATATTAAGACCCTCTGTTCTAGATGAAACTAGTCCTAAACTGGTTAGCACATAACACAGCAAGCAGTGTCATCTCCTTCATTTCACAAAACCCAGTGAATTAAATGGATAACATTTATCTGATCCTGTAGTCAGAAACACTTAGCTTGGCTGGTGCTGTGTACCAAAGGGTGAGAGAGACTCCAAATTAGTGCTGATTCTGTCTCTACTGTATTTTGTCTTAAGGAGAGATATTCTGAACAGAAGTTGCATATGGAGAAGTCACACACTTACTGAGGCCAGTTACCTAGAATCTGAGATGTGGCTAGATTCTGATGAGGAAAAATACCCTAGATTTAATTTTGTATGTAGGTAATATTAGAGGGAATTCATAGATATGATTAAGTTAATCAGCAGTCTTGTGACATCCTACAGAAAAACATCCGAAACTCATTTATTCTATTTTTTTTTTTGTAGTTGCTCTAAGCAATTTTTTGCAGTTTTCTCTAAGCACTGCATTGTTCACTTGCTAAGCATTAGATATTACTATTCCAGCTCTAGAGATAAATACATTTTTTCATAGTAAAAGACGAGTACTGTGAATGTGTGATGTTGAAGACATAAAAACAATGAAAAATAGGCTGAGTTTAATATAGTATAAATAATTTTATATTATTTCTGTTTCTGTTCTGTAAACAGGCTTTCTCTATCCATGTAGTCTGAAAACGTGGTTCATTTAACTGAGTTCAAAGAATGTGAATATTTCATTTTTCTTTTTAAATTTTATTAAAATGAAATTACATAAACTTGTATATATGTGTATGTGTGTATAAATCTAAGATTTTATATAAGAGAAGCATGTTCTTTTCCTGACTGTCCAAATGGCATAGGTCTCTTGTAGTCCTTATGTCGTATCTGACAGCTTCATGAGCACTCCAGAGGGACATGTTAGAATGCTACTAGATGTATATGGCTAGTCATATCAAGTTCACTTCAAGTTGTCTTCAGTTAACTGGGCTTCTTTTTTTCCTCTGGTGACATCTCTGGCCTCTTATTTATCAGAAAGCAGCTTTTCAAACCTGGATGGATTTTTGTTCTTGTTGCTTTTTGTAATTTATTTTATTTTTCTGGGTCAACATATCTTTAACTCCTGAGTAATAAGTATCTGTCATACTTAGTTCTGTATTTTAGGGGTGTGTACAACTCTCTTTCTATGAACTAATGACAACTAATTCCAGTGTGAATGTTTTTCCATTTCTGTATGCCTGTGATAGTCTGGAAGAAACAAACCCTGCCTGATAATGGCTTATGTAATTTCACACTATCTGTGGCATAAGCAACTAAAAGCAACACAAGTTCTTGTCTTTTTTTGTGAGCCAGTAGCAGCTGGATAAAAGTCCTGGAGTGCTTTAATGCCAATGTTTTTACCACCAATACTCGTTCCCCTATTTTTAAGTTTAATGTGAGGTTATAAATAGACGACTTTTAAAATCTCTTTTATAATGGAATATGGATGTTTAACTGCTCTTGTTTTTCATTAAAATTGTTAGTTTTGTATGTGATGCCAGGAGTCTGGGTATTATGACTACATATTCACAATAATTACTGCAACTAATGAAAAAAAGCCTTACTAAACTCCTGGTGTCCAAGATGGTATGGGCTTTATATCTTTTCTCTCATAAATTTAGAGACATCTGCCCACAAAAGATAGACTTATTCATCAAAGCTACCTATCTACAATGCAGAATAGACCCTACAAAATATTTGAGACATATGGCATGAAACCACATATTTTTAAAAAGAAAAACAAACACCTTTCTCCTCACTTTTAATAAATGTTTCAAGTAATAGGAATTCCACATTTTGGCAGGTCATAACATTGTCTACAAGGAAATCACCATTATCATGCTCCTATGAATGTTTCCTGGGCTTGATGTAAGAGAGCAAAGAGCTGTGGCTACACTGACACTTTGGGAAATACAGCACAGGAAAAATAGCCAGTTAGAAAGACCTTAGCTCCTGTATGCAACAAATATTTGATTTGATTAATCTTACTTTCACCCAGACTATCCTGTAATCCCAGACACTAAGAAGCAACTATGAATAGGTTTTTAGGACCAGGAAGGAGTGTTGTCATTTCTGCTTATCTGTTAGAAAGAAAAATTACTCTAGCTGAAGAGCTCTACATAATTTACTAGTAATACACTTTTTAATACACAGAAATTTTAACTTTACATTCATTGTAACTAAGAGTTAGTCATGACGATCATAATTAACTTTGCAATTACCCAGAATGGAAAAAGCTCAGATAAGTGGGTTGTTTAATGGTCATTGTGTTTATTACCAAAAAAAAAAAAAAAAAAAAAAAAAAAAAAAAAAAAAAAAAAAAACCAAAAAAACAAAACATCAGAACCCCACTCTATTTAACTATAGAGTTTTGGAGGTACTTCTGATTATGAAGGTACCTCAGTAATCACTATTTAGGAAGTGACGGCTGGGTGACATAATATTTTCAGAATTATCACCTTCAAGGCATTATATTTCTGTACTATTATTTTTATAACACTTTAAAGGTGGTCATTGGTTTGCAATAACTATAAAAATATGCTCATTGTGAGAAAACCTGGCAATTAAGTAGATAAAATGAAGATAAAGAGATGAGAATTGCACATGACTGAAAACAATTGAGCATATATGTGCAATTAAAATAATATCTGAATAGACACCTATTGCATCCTATCAAGATTACTTCCAGTATCTGACTCTCTGCAGGTGTCATTTCCTATAATCTGTTCTTCTTTTAAAGCTCCCAAGTTTTTTAAGAATTCAGTTTTCTAGGTCTTCAAAATAAAATTAGGAAAATACCAAACAAGGTTCCGTTTTTATTGAAGTGGAAGAGCAGAGAAATTTCATCCTTTTATTATCAACTAGGAAAAGAATTGGATGTCTTATAAATGTTAGCTTTGCCACTCATAGATCTAGATTACGTTAGCTAGAACAAACCTCTCGATATTTTAGAAGAAAAAAATGGCAAAAAAAAATCAACCTTTATGCATATTCCCTACTGAGTGAGCAAAATGTGTTTTTATCTTTAGAATATTAAGAACAAAAGCTTTTCAGTACAAATGTTTTGGTTATCAAAGGTTATAGTAATTTTTTTTCTTCAGTAAACTTACACTTTCAAGTATAAAGGGGTGTGAATCAAAACAGGAGATTTAATACCCTAAACTCTGAGGTATACAAAATCTGACTTTTGAAGCTTGAATGCAGCTCTATAACTAATGTAACAAAGTTGCATGGAGAGTTTCTTAGGTTTTAGAATGCATTTTACTTTCCTTTTTTCCTTTCTGTCGGATTTTCTGTAGGTCACTTCTCTCTCTTTTGATCTGTGATGTATTTGCTCAGGTGTTTCCCATTTTTATGGCAGTGTCAATTAACTCCCTTAAATTTGCCCCTGTTGCTCTCAAAATGTCTTGATGTTCCCTTTGAAGCTTTCCTGTCCATTAGCCACCATTTTCAGCATCAGAGACTGACCTCTGTGAGAGGAACGTTTGCTGCCAATAAGCCCTGCCCTGCTAGTAGATCTTTAGATGAAAGAAATGGAATTATGAAATGAACTTAAAAAGCAGCACTAGTGCAGTCTAAATACTCTAGACAAGAGTCAGAAATTACTCAGATCCACACTTGCCCTTCCAATATTTAGGAGTGTTTGCATGTGGGGTTCATATTCCAGTGTAGAAATTAAATTTAGTGTTATGATCATTTAACATTACTTCCTTTGTAAATTTTTGAATTAAGAAAGAGGGGTGGGGAAGTAAAAAAGAATGAACACTTCAGTTTTAAACACTTTTTAAAATCCCCATTTCAATCTCTGTAAAAGAAAATAGTAGGGAGAAAAAACTGAAAACCAATCATCTTTAACAAAAGTTTCTGTAAACAAGTTAAGAGAGATATGACTAATTTAGGGTTGACTTGATTAATTTTTTTAATCAACCCATAGAAATTTGGAGGTGACCTAGGAGTACCCTGATGGTGAACTATTTACAAACATTAGGTTATACCTGATTGATTGTGGAATATTTCTTATATAAAATTTGTCATTTAAATGAGATCATCACCACATAAATAATACTCCTTTCCTATCCTACCTAGTATAATGAAGCCAAAACAGATACATAAATTGCGTTTTCTACTACTATACTTCTTAAGACATAAAAGTTATGATGTCATATTAAAACCGTCTATGGCACACAGCTGTACAGTAAAACACGGCACATATAAAGTGGCACACTTCAGATTTAATTGCTGGGGGAACAGAAGTCATGTTGTTAAACAGGGAGATTCAGAACAAAGCTCTTCTGTTTTAGTTTTTATTGCTCTCTAGCATACTTGTTGCACGATGAACCATATCACTCACGGCAAAAATTAAGCAGGTCCAGTAGCTTCTCACTACTAAAAGTTTTGATTTCTAACACTCTCCTCCTCCTTGCTCTCAACTACAAGATATTGTCATATACCATGGACCAGCATTTGGAGCCTTCCATCAGCTGATTTAACTTCTCGGCCTTGAAGAACATTTGTTGCAAATTGTTGCCTGAGATATGGTAATTCAGGCTTGCAGAAGGCATCAGTCAAAGCACATGGGAATGTGCAAACCATGGCACTTGCAACAGATAGAAAATGTGTCTCAAGCTGTGTCTGTTGGGTCCTTCCAGATTTTTTTCCTTACTAATTCTTTTTCCAAAGGACATCCGCTGGTTGCCAAAAGTTTGTAGAGGAATGTGACTTCTGAAATAGAATCAGTGATTAATAAATATCTGAAATAACTTTCTTTACCCTGGAATAATCTTATTTAAAATTCTGAAGTAGAGAATCTAGAAAATTTTTAAGACCATTTATCTTAACATATTGAAGCAGCTTTTAGTGAGGAAAGTAAGTTTATATTCTTAAAAGCTGCCTGCACCTCCTTCTGAATACTTAGTTTATCTTGCAGTGTAATTTAGGTATCACAGAGTCTGTGCTGTGTGATTAGAAGACTGTGGATTAAAAAGCACAGTCAAACCCAAAGCCTTTAGGCCAGGTAGGCATAATTATCTGAAAACAGGGGGGAAAAGGTTTGCATGCCTACCTGACTTCTATAGTAATTCTGTTGTAAATTTCAAATTTGCCTTTGGAGCAAGGCAACTAGGTTGCAATGTTGGCTTGATGCTCATCATCCTCCCTTCAGTCTAGTCTGAGGATGTGGCTGCCATACTTTACTGTCAAAATGGAGAAATGTAAGGTCTCTTCTTGTCCTTCTTGTACTCTGAATAAAGTCCAATTTCAAGGTCTGATTTTCTGATTTTACCTAAATTTTAACATGTCATTGGAAGGAAGGTTTCTATTCAGGGACTTCAACAGATTTTTGGACCAAAACAGGCAATGTAAATTGGTCACCTGGCAAATACATGACTTGCTTGATATTTAAGAGGGAGTAGTTTCACATTTAACTCGAATTCTCAGATACATATTTGTTTCATCTCCTGGAATATATTGATATTTTACTGAAACAAAAATTAATGTTTACAGGAAATCATGGAACATTTTGGGTTGGAAGGGGTCTCTAAAGGTCATCTAGTCCACACCACTCCTATCCTTCCACTTTGCCTCTTCACCCTGGCAAACAACTGTTAGAACTGATAAAAGTAAGAATCAGAATAGCCTATTTCATAGGATAACTAGTGTAAGAAAAAATATAGAAAATATCCCCTGTACAAAAAGAAATACATGGGAGAACAGACTGCCAATACATTTTAAGTCAAGATATTGAGAAAATTATCTTGACACTGTTTATCAATTTTACCTTAAAATAAGTAATGGGATTATTTCATAATTTTTAATTATATTTTTTCTTTATTTGAACTTCAGTCTTCAAAACTAAATTAGATCCATTAAATGGAGATATGTCATTCTACCCTAGCAACAGTGACAGAATTATAAAGAATGTATTTGATTTTGATGAACAGCTCTAACATACATCTCTTTCTGACAAGGATAAGGTCACCTGTCATAAAGGTGTATTTGTTGTCCAAAAATTGATACGTAAATATTGAAAACTCTGCATTACTTTAAAAGTTAAGATATGTAATAGAGCTTTTGACCTTTACTTTGGTAGAGCTAATACAGATATCAATGTATTTTTTATTTTCTTAGAATATATGCAACAATTCTATTGGCAAATCAAAGATACAAACCTTTAGCAAGTTTATATTTTTTTTTTTAATTTAGACATTTTATTTTGTGTACATTTAGAATAAGCATATCGCACCATGGTGCTATTTTGCTGAGTTTTTTTCACAAGACAATTGGGAAAAAAAAAGGGTTTATTTCCTAAAGAGACAGTGCCTAAGACCTCAGGCCAATATTGAAAATTCAGGAAGACTCCACAGGGTTTTTGCAGGGTTTTTTTTTAATTGTGTTGAGTTTTTTGAAGTTGAACAGAGCAAATCTAAGCCATATGATACAATGAATATGAAGGTTGGAAAATGTAAACAACTTTTTTTTTTCCTAAAATAAGAAAACACAGTAAAAATATTAAAAGACTAATTTAAATTTGAATAAGGGAGATGACTGTTTTAGGCTTTATTATTTTATAACTCAGTTTAGCATGAAGTTTAAGATAAGACTGATGGAAAAAAGTGGAAACTTGTATAGAAAATAAGATCATCCATACTTTAAAACTCTGGAAGGAATATGAACCTCTTTCAGGAGCAGAGGTTACTCAATTTTGCAGCTAGGAGGAAATTTCCGGTAAATATCATGTTCCCTATGTTTGTTACCTGTGAGTTTTCTTTTATTTTTACTATTAATACACACTAGGAAATGAATGTCAGATTAAAAGGACCTCTGTTTTAATCTTCTTTATGGTGAATGATCGTATCGCCTATGGTTCTATTTTTT
Source organism: Toxostoma redivivum (assembly GCA_013397375.1). Classification (NCBI taxonomy): domain Eukaryota; kingdom Metazoa; phylum Chordata; class Aves; order Passeriformes; family Mimidae; genus Toxostoma; species Toxostoma redivivum. The sequence continues at coordinate 894,079 of VXBI01001937.1, forward strand.
CTGTACAGCTGAAATAAGGAAATTTTACAATTGGTTTTATTGAAAGTAGGACAGAATTTCAAATAAGCATCATATAGAAAATTCAGAACTACCCCTCAGATGCAGAGACTTCCTCTATTTAAGTATCCCCTTGGTATTATCACATTGTTCTATGTTTTAATACTGCCTATTTCAAATCAAATTTGATTCAGTATGTATAAAACAAAAATCTCCCAGTGTTATTTCTCAAAAGTGTAAGGGGAAAAAGCTTCAGTCATCCATACAGAAAAGTAATTCTAATGAAAAATCTTTTTTTTTTTTCCATACATGAAGTGACTGTGGGAAAAAGTGCTTAGATTCTAGGACATGGTCATGAGCCTGATCATCTCACTAACCTGCAGATGCAGGCAATGTCATTCCTCTTTACTATTTCCTTTGAATGCATCTTGGAGGTGGAGAATTATTGAAGGAACAGGTGGAGCAGTTCACCTTTGTAAGACATTCATCACGTACAGAGACTGTGCAGAAAATGACTAAGAACAGGGTAAAAAAAGGGGGCATGTCTGAGGGGGAATTCATTGAGTATTTAGCTTTAGGGTCATGTTTGGATAAAGAAAAAGGATAATATTGGGAAGAGTGACCAAAGCCCTATATCAACTACATACTGCATTAATGCATTAAGCAAACCCCAGCATGGAATTGGTCATTGTCTCAGAGGGTCACTTCCTCTTTTTTTTACTTGATTAGACATAAAATAATAAATACAACAACAACAACGACAACAACAACAACAATAATAATAATAATAAATAATAATAATTTTGAGATGGTAAGTAGATAAATGTCCATCAGCTAGCAATAATTAACTGTCTGCATTTAAATAGATGCTTAAAATTAGATTCCTAAGAAAACATTTCAGAATATCTGAAGAAGTAAAGCATATTGATTCATATATATTTTTCAGGCTTTGCTGCATGAGTAGACTTTGTGCTGAAATTGTGATGCTATTAGAGAATCCTTGCAGACCAAAGAAGCCTGTGCAAGTGGGAGTGACTGACACTGGCAGCAGTTAGTATAGGGGAACTTGGAAGAACATAGAAACACAGGTCTGCAGGCTGTCTGGCATCCCAAACACTTTAAAAGATATATTTTTGAAGTGATATCCTTTAATCCTGATAGATTTCTTCAGAAATATGCATGTACTCATGCTTTCAAATGCCTTTATATGGGCAAATTTTAGTTACTCCAGTGTCTCTATGTTGTTCTGGCTTCTGTCAGCTTATCAAGAGTAATTTTCACCATGAAAAGAAGAATCCAGTCAAGTAAACAAGTAATGCAAGCAATTTTAACATTGGTTCATATAAATTCTGAATATTCTTACATAGGATAGCAGTCTACACATAAGGATGTACATATTATCTTCATATAACTTGTGCCTCTAAAAACCCATTATTGGATCTGATTGCTTCTAATTCTCTGCCTTTGTTTTCTTTACAGTAGCAAATCTGAGAAGCAGTCATTCCTTGGATATCTTTGCTATCCTTCATGCTTTAGAAGGGTTAAAGAGAATGTTCAGCAGGTGTGATCCTTCAGCAGGAGTTTTGGTATTTATCTTGTTGCATTCTGGGCAACCACAAATACATTTTCATTGCTACTTGTCTATAATAAGGCTAGAGGTATGGACCAAAAAGAAGAGCTAAAAGCAGCATCAATTCAAGGAGTAATTAGAAATATCTGATTAATGTCACAAAGAATGTCACATAACAACAGAAGGAAAATAACTCAACTAAAAGCCAGTAAAAGTGCCACTATTTCTAGACATTTGTAGGTATCCAATATACTTTTACATAAAAGTTTACAGTTGTATTAAACTCCAGCAGTGAATGAATTTAGCTACTTTATGTCACAGCAGCAGTATTTATCTGAAGCCAATGAATGTATTCTAGAATAAGAGCTTGCTTGGCTGAAGGTTTTCTTTCATTTTTATTGGTTATATTTCATTTTTATTTATGACCATAAGGTTTCGATTGTGTTTTTTTTTATTTTTTTCCTTTTTTTTTTTCCTTTCCCTCTCCCAGAATATTTATGCTTCAAAAGAAAAATTAATTGGTTACTGAAAAACTGATCTGCTTAATTTGAAGTATCATCAAGATGCATTTTTAACTGGCTATTGGTCATCAGAAATAGCTAATTATCTATTATAGTTAAATATTCGGTTTTGTTAAATATTCCCTATGGTTTATAACATAAAAGGAGGGGCAAAAGGGTAGTTTTTATTGACAAGACTTTGAAGATAAAAATATTTACTAACCATTCAATCCACAAAATAAAGGGATCTAAATGAAACATAAACCACACAGCTCTTCACTAATGAACATTAGCAAATCCAGACGTCTTTATCTTTTTATGGAAACAGACTCTTTACTTCCAGCTGACCCAGCACATCATCCAAAATTGTTCCAGGGATGTTTATTACTTCTCTTGCAGCATTTACTGAGTTAATTAAAAAAAAAAAAACAAAATGAAAAAAAACCTCTAAAAACAAATCAACAGAAGCCAAAAACCTAGTTGCAATGAGAAACTTTAGGTCATGATTCCATCTGGTTTAAATGCATGTTGTTAGTTACACAAAGAATCAAAAGGCTGCCAAAACTCCAGCTATGACCCCTATTACAATGTCTGCAAAATAAATGATCCTGGCTTATTTGAGCAAAAAATATGCTTGTGCTTTCTCCTTTATTAATTCAGAAGCTGCCACAATATGCACCATGATGACAGATTTCCTGATTCTAGCCTCCAATAACAATCTTTTCACTGATTATGATGGCAGCAAATGTCATTTTACCAGCTAAGAATACCATTCTATAAATTGTGAACTATATAGAATAGTTATAGAACTCTATATACACTAATAAGAAAGAACTACAAATATACCAGAATAAATTCTTGAAAGAATCACTGCTTGTAACATGATAGTAACTATAAAACATTTCAAGACTTTCTGAAAGGTGCAGATAGGGATTCGATTATTAATTTAATTAAACATTAAGACAAGATGCAAGAATCCTGATAAAAACAGGCATAAATGAACAATACTTAAGGACAATTAATGAACAATACTTGCCATGATTTACCAACAGTCCTGGCTCACTGGGGAGGTCCCAGTTGACTGGAGCTTAGCAAATGTGAGACCCATGTACAGGAAGGCTCAGAAGAAGGATCTGGTGAACTACAGGGCTGTCAACCTGATCTTGGTGCTGGAAAGGTCATGAAACAGTTTGAGTGCCATCATAGGCAGGTGCATGACAGCTAAGGCATCAGGCCCAGTCAACAAGGGTTTACAGAAGGCAGGTCCTGTTTGACCAACCTGATCTCACAGTATGACCAGGTGACCTGCTTAGTGAACAGGACAGAAGTTTTGGATATTGGCTGCCCGGAGTTTAGCAAATATTTTGACACTGTCTCCCATAGCATTCTCCTGGAGAAACTGGTTGCTCATGGCCTGGATGGGTACACTATTCACTGGGTTAAAACTGGCTGGAAGGCTGAGCCCAGAGAGTTGTGGTGACTGGAGTTACCTCCAGCTGGAAGCTGGTCATCAGTGCTGGTCCTCAGAGCTCAGTATTGAGGCCAGCCCTGTTTCATATTTTTATGGATGATCTGGGTGAGAGGATCAAGTGCACCCTCTGTCAGTTTGGAAACAACATCAAGTTGGACTAGAGTGTGGACCTGCTGTAAGGCAGAAGGACTCTGCAGAGGGATTGGGACAGGCTGGATCAATGGGTCGAGGACAGTAGTACGAGATCAACATGACCAACTACCAAATTCTGCACTTTGGTCGCAACAACCCCATACAGTTCTACAGGATGGGGGAAGGGTGGTTGGGTGGGAGCTGCCCAGTGGAAAAGGGCCTGAGTGTGCTGGTGGACAGTCACTGAACATGAACCAGCATGTGCCCAGGTGGCCAAGAAGGCCAATGGTATTCTGATCTGTATCGGAAATAGTGTGGAAAACAGGACTAGAGATGTATTCCCCTTGTATTCAGCACTGGAAAGGCCACACATTGAATCCTGTGCTCAGCTTTGGGCCTCTCAGTACAAAAAGACATCTTATTGCTCTCCACAACCACTTGAAGGGAGGTTTCAGTGAGGTGAGATATTCTGCCAAACAACAAGCAATAAGACAAGAGTAAATTGCCTCAAGTTGCACCAGGGAAGATTTAGATTGGGAATTATGAAAAATTTCTTCCCTCAGAAAGTTTTCAAACGTTGAAACAGATTGCCCAGGTGGAGTCAGCATCCTTGGAGGTATTTAAATTACATTTAGATGTCGTACCTGGGGACATGGTTTATTGGTAAGCATGGCAGTGCCAGCTTAATGCTTGGACTTGATGGTCTGAAAGGTCTTTTCCAACCCCAGCAATGCTATGATTCTATGAGCTGCAGGACCTGCAGTTTGCCTCAGTAGTATAAAAAGATCCAAAATCTTGAAGGCAATCATAGCATGAAAATTATTTTGAAATATTGACAGTTGACTTTAATGAATATAAATGTTGGCCACTAAATGTTGTTTTGTGTTGAAGCTAAAATGCTTATTTCATAATGGAGATTGGCATCCAAGAGGGATTTAAGCTGTTAGTTCTAAAGATTCTTATGAAAAGTAAAATAGAAATTCAGATCATCTCTACTGACAAACCTAACCCCCTTTTTTTTTCCGTAGGAAATAACTCTAGCATATTTTATAAATGGTAACACTAACCCCAAGTTATTTTATAACACTTATGTAAATCTCTCATGTCCAGTTAACATAGAATAGCTGAGATTTTGTTGTGACTGCCTAAAAGTCACTTAAACATGCACGGACTGAAAAGGCTGCATCTGAACAAAAAATAATTTTGTATAAATAACTTCCATTTGGCAGTATTTAGTTATTTTTAATTAATACAGTGTTTTTTCAAGGCTTTTCCACCCACCCCTTCTCTATGTCTGTTAGCAGTAGCATATCTAATTAAATTATCTATTTTTTGTGTGTGTTTCAAAGCATTCCTTAGTATATCAGTAGAAGGGGTGGATTTCCTGTTCACCACAAGAAAAATCTCAAACCTCTTTTAATATTTTCTGGAAGCTCCACATCTTTCCATATGCCATATTTTTAACACAAGTAATTAAATTATCTCTGCTCTCCTATCTAAGTACACATCAAGAAAAATATTTTGAACTTTTGACTGCAGCTTTAGTAGACACTACATTGTGGCAGTGCTTGAGACCACAAAAATAGTTACTGTGTTTTGTTGGTAGAAGAAGGTCTCTACATCTTTCTGTCTAGTGCAAAACCTCCAGTCAGAGCTCTCTATGACACCTAGGATCCAAATAAAATGTCTGTTAATAACATTGAATGTCCCCTGGCTGACCCATTCATTCCCTTGAATGCAATATTCTTCCACAGACTCTGTGCATGTACGTTTTCTAATTAACAGAAAAACAATTGGAAGATGGGAAAAACAGAGGGTTTCCACACAAGGATACAAAGAGAAATGCTCTCTTCCATGTGTACTTTGCTAAGAAAAATTAGTGTTTCAAGTATACAACCAATAGGACCAATTGAAAATTTCCAAAACACTTAAATTTCAGTAGAAAAGTGAAGTTTTGCACAGTAAGGCTCTTCTAAAATTAAAAATAAGTAATTTCCACAGAGCATATGAAAAATAACTTTAAATGCCCTCAAACTCAAACCTACAGAATCCTGCTGTATCTATTTTATATTTTGATTTAAAAATAAAATTCTTGATAACAAAGGAAAATTCAGAGCAATGAAAAAAAAATCTTACTATCTGTAATAAATACTTGTGTGTGTCCATAAAAATTTCAAAGCCAATAATCTCTTGCACAATCTTTCATTAAATGGAGTATGACATAAGGAAAGATTGTACATGTACAAACAACTGATTTTATACTTTATAATCAAACACATGAGATCCAAATAGGACATGATATGAACATTTACTACGAGGAAGACAAACTATTGTAAGACCTGATATTTTCAGCTCAAAGGCAGTAGAATTTTTTATATAAATGTTGTTACATGTTGTGAATGGCCTGATGAAGTAAAAGCAAATTTAAGAATGGCTGGATGGGAGAAGTTTTCTGTTTAAATGTCTAATTTTCAGTTTTATAACAAGAAGATCTGGATATCAAATATTACCAGAATTAATCCCAAATCTAGAGATAAACCTATCTGAGGTGGGGGGTTAGTTAATCACTCTTTATCCTTTCTATTTTTCTCTTTATCTTGAGGTAAGGAAGAAATAAGTGCAGGAAGTTATATGTAGACTAGTTTTATGTTACAATAATTATCACTGTGACTGTTGTCTTCACTCCTATCATCATGTATTTCAGAGTAAAAAACCTGTTTTGATTTTTTTTTTTACATCTATTTAAAAAAAAACCCCTTTGACTTATTGGTGGCACATTAGTGCTGCAACAGAAATGAGCATTTCTTTGGAGCACTGACATTTGTGTTTAATATGAACATATCATTACAGCATTTTCTGACCACAGAGCTTAGTTCCTGTGGAGAATACATGTGGCAACACTTGGACTGGAAGACATTATTCAGCATTATTTGTGTGTGACTGATTTTTAATTGCAGAATTAGCTAGAGTATGAAGATGACTGCTGTGCAACAAAAGTATTTGCTAATCAATTGTGTAGCACCAGTTTCTCAGAGTTTTATATGAGTTTGTTTCAGAGTGAAATTAGCATGTAAAAAGAAGATTTATATTTCCATTAGCACTATTTGTATCACACACTTATCCTTGAGAAGTACATAAACCATCTAAATGTGTCAGTTTAAATACTTTCATAGCTTTCACTAAATTTTCCTGACCCGCTATTTTCATTACATTTGCCAGTGGCTTATTATGTGGTACTATGTAACAGATTGCTGAATTCAAATGATCCACACCCTATTGAAATGTTTACACAATTTTCTTTATAAAGAATCACATGCTACTAAAGATTATGAAGATTCTTCATTTTTACCATTTTGGTACCACAAATCTAAGAATTCTTACACTAGTTTTGTTTTCTTTATCAAAGAAATAAGAAGTGCAGTACCCGATTTTTCTACTTGGCTACTTGTGACACCCAGAAATCATGACTGGAGACACACTGAGCTTATATAAGTTCACCATAACCATGCATTTCAAATTGGAATTCTTCTTTAATAATCTAGATTTTTCACATCAACATCACTATCTATTCTCAAATAGAGACTGTGATAATTGGGCAAAGATAAAAACTCATTAGGAATTTTCCAGAAGCAGCTTAAATGACAAGATAGAAGTTTTTGCACGTATTATAACTTTATTGTGTGAGAGAAACAACTGGACTAGAGGAAGAATTAAATAAGGGTAATTTTTATTTACTGGCATTTGAGCAATCAGTGGAAATTCACAGGAGTATAGTGAATTTTATGGTGCCTTTAATAACATAGTAAAGTTGCTTCTTGACTAGGTGGTATTCATTTAATAAAAAGAGACAGTTCAGTTAGTGGCAGAACTGACAAGAAATAGAGCCATGGAGGAAAGTATTGGTGCTTACCTAGTCACCAACAAGTACTTGATTGACTTAGCCCTCTTCATTGCTCCTGTTAGACAGCTCTCTCTAGCTGTCTAGCCTGTGAAATAGGAATGCTTGAAGACTAAAGTTTAAAGGCATACAGCCTGAAGGAAACAGATTTTTTTTCATTTTTGAGTGTGAGAAAACAATATAGGTTCTTATACATGACTACGGGGAGATGTTTTCATTCCACACTACTCCTGTCTAAGAAACTTTTTCCTGATAGTAGGAATTGATCTGAGTTTATAGCTTTATTGTTGAGAAGAATGGGAAGAGTTAGGGAGTCTTCCTCTGGGTAAAGTGCACCTTGAACTGAATTGCCGTATAAGATTCTCCTATAAATGGGTTATTATGCTGTCACAGGTGCAAAGTTTTTCCTTCTCTGAAATATACTGCAATGTTTTGGAAGCATCATGTTTATTTGTCTGTGAAGTATTCTTGTAATACAGACCTCCAAGATCCAACCTTTGAGAAATTGTCGCCTTGTTAGGTAAACCTAGGTACCAAAGTACCATATCTAATAATTTATTGAATGCTTCCAGGGATGGTGACTCCATCCCTTTCCTGGGTAGTCCATTGCAATGATTCACAAGCCTTTCAGTGAAGAAATTCTTCCTGATATCTAACCTGAACCTCTCTAGGCACAGTTTGAGGCCGTTTCCTCTTATCCTATCTACTGTTTGCCTGGGAGAAGAGACTGACTCCCACCTTGCTACACCCTCCTTTCAGGGAGTTGTAGAGAGCAATAAGGTCACCTCTGAGTCTCCTTTTCTCCAGGTTAAACACCCAGAACTCCCTCAGCCAGTCCTCACAGGACTTGTGCTCCAGGCCCTTCACCAGCCCTGTTGCCCTTCTCTGACCTTGTGCCCTTCTCCACCCCCTCAATGTCTTTCTTGTAGTGAGGGTCCCAAAATTGCATACAGGATTTGAGATGTGGCCTCACCAGTGCCAAGTACAGGGGCACAGTCACTTCCCTGCTCCTGCTGGCCACACTACTGCTGATACAGGCCAGGATGCCATTGGCCTTCTTGGCCACCTGGGCTCACTGCCAGCTCATGTTCAGCCACTGTAGCCAAGCATCCCCAGGTCTTTTATTGCTGGGCGCCTTTCCAGCTGCTCTGCCCACAGCCTGTAGTGCTCCAGAGGGTTGTTGTGACCCAAGTGCAGGACCTACTTTTTTCCCCGAATTCTGCCCTTATTACTCAACACTGTTTTGATAATTTTCATTTAATATTGGTTACCATTTTTACATGGGTTGTTCAAAAAACATTTTCATTGATAGCCATGTTTTTGTGTTTCACCAGAGTGCAGTATAGCTTATTATTGCTGGATTAAGGCCTGTATGATCCTCAAGATTTCTATGCTGCCTTTTGCAATTCCCATAGAGCGTATTATTTGATCTTAATCTCATTTCATATAATCCTTATTATGGGACATTCTTTCATCGCAAAGATTATTTTATTCAGTCATAACAGAAGTGGCTCACGTTTAGCAGGACAAAATTAAGGACTTCAATAAAAAAAAGGAGCCTAATTAGGTAAACCTAGAAGTTACAATTTTTTTTGAAAATCAAGAACTATTCAACTACACAATTCTGTGCTCCCTTCTCATAGAAAACTGTAACAGTCTTATCCTTTGATAATCAAGCTTGTTGAGAACTTTTACCTGGAGACACAGAAGTAAAAAAAAAAAAATATATATATATCTTCAAGTATTTAATTATACAAAGTTCTGTGGAGGAAAAGAGTGAAAAGTGTTAGAAATAACTACAATTTAGAAGGATTACATCCGAAAGGGGAGAAGACTGCAAGTTTTACACCTAAACAATTACTAGTAGAAAGGTATTTTCCAACCAGATAATTAAATAGAATACTAGAAAAAATACATTCCTTTCTTTTCTTAACAAAATGAGGTACTCTTGAGAATGGAAAGGTTTGTACATGAAAAATACTGCTATGCTGTTTCCTGGGAATTACGGATTTTTTAAAATAAACTTAGTTCACTTTAATTTATGCATGTTGTTTTCTGAACTATAAGTCATATTGTATATTGGAATTTATAATTTTTTTCATCATGCTTCAATTTCCTTCTGATGAACAGAAATAGGGGAAAATGTTGGGTGAATTGAGAAGGAATATGGAAATTTATAACTACAACTTAGGAAAAAGGTGATACTTCACACTTCTAAGTGTAATCAGAAGTGAATAAAAGTCATGTCTTTTTTTGTAACAATATAAATGGGATTTTCAGTGTACAAAAATGGTGGTTTTGGTAACTACCTGGTGCATGATTTCTACATATCTATAATTCATAACTATGAATTATGTAACTCATGCTGGGGATGTAGTGACAGAATTTTCAATGAACATGTAAATTCTTTAGCAACATTTTTTACCCAGAGCTTAATTGATTATTACAGAGTGCCTCCAGGGAGATATATTTGTAATTCACAAAGGACAGGAGGTAATTAGTTTCTGTTGAATCAACTCTTTTCTGTCCATATACTGTTTCAACTGTATAGTTTATTTCCCACTTTTGGGAGGAACAAGGAAGAGGCAAGAACTCCTTTGGAAAGAACAGTGGTAGCAACAGGGACCACCTTTCACACTGCAGAAGTGTTTGATGCTAGTGGAGTGATGCCAGCTTGAAGATAAACTAGACAGCTCAAAAAAGTCTCCTCTTACATAATGTCTGCAGCCTATGTTTAATTCTACTATGTAATGACTTTTGGACACCTTTGTTAACTTGCAGCATATTTGTTTTCTCCTTGCAATTGCCTGCCCTGAGAGGAACCAATACACCAATTAATTTTCATTATAAAGTATTTCTTCAGCTCCCTTTCAATTTTTTGTTTTTAATGAAAATAAAGCCAATAAATGTTATGAAATTATTTCAAAAGATATTGTTTTGTCAATTTTTATACTTTTAAGAATGATTTAGCATTTGTGCTTGTTTCAATGGAAATTTCTAAATAGGGACAGGTCATCAGTAAGAGATATCATCTGCTCCTGCTTTTGGATGGATGGCTAAAATGAGCACCTGAAAATATTTACACTGCTGGCAAGTGAATCCTCTAAAGTGTTTAAGAAGTAGATCAAATTCGTATACCCAGAGCACTGAGACATAGAAACAAAACTGAAACAAAAAAAAACAAACAAAAGATAACAGCATATATATATATATATATATAAAAAATTATAACCAAAATACCTTCAGCATTTCTCAAGGTGAAAAGACTTTTACCACTTTGCCTGACTTCTTCCATAGGAGGAGTTCAACAAAACATTCCTATAATCACCTGCATGAGTTTGCAGAAGCATCAGTCAGCCTTAGTGGAGGAGCCAAGTCTTTAGTTTAAAACTTTTAATGAGGAAGACTGTATAGTTTTTAATTTGCTCTGGTAGCTAATTATTAGGCCTGGTTGAAATTTCTTGATTAAAACAGATTTGACAGGCTCTGGGATCTTCCACTCAATTAAACACTTTGAGAAACATTTACTTCGGCCAAATCTCTCCCCACCTCCTTTCCTCAATGTGGATTTAAATTTTTTCCTACAGAACTGTCTAGAAAAAGTCATGCAATCTTCTTTATTTTGTTTCTAATCTAACATTTTTAGAATCAGATTTCAACCTCTGGCTTCCTTGGTATGTTTTTGTATCATGAGCCCTCTCTCACTTTAATGTATTTAAATTTTGTCTGCTCCTTTGATCTTTCAGTAAAACATCAGTATCCTTACAACTCAAAGCAGACAGGTCAATCTTAAAAGAAAAGTGAGACAAGAATGCAGAGCCTAGATTCTGAAATAAAAATTATTTATAAAAAACCTTGAATAACCACTAGATGCTAAAGAGGGAAACAGAGGCAGCTTTTACCTGAAATCAGAGAACACCTGGAGAGGCCCAAATGAAAACACAGCTGGGGCAAGAAAAACTAAGGACAGCAGCTGGAGTTTTAGGAATTAAAAGTGACAGGAGAGATTAAGAGGATGCAGACAGGTTTTAGGAGGTAATAGTCAATGTGTGAAATGTCAACAAATCTGTGAAAAGTCATAAGGAGGACACAATGATAACGTGGTAAATAATAACAAATTAGATCAAACTTCCTCTAAGAGTTAATAAAATGGTGTTAAAATATTGTTTTTCCACATGCCAAGCCAATGATTATTGTTCCTGAGAACTTCAGCAGGGGTTATTGTGGGCAGATATATTTTGGGTTTAGTAAAACTGAAGGCAAAGTGTGGTGATCACATGGTTAATCAACAGGTCACTCACAGGAGTCACTATTCTGCTATATTTACAGCCCCTTGGACAGAGGGAGAAATAAGTGCTGGAATAATTACTGATGATTTAGTATGGACAATAAGGATATTTTAAGGCTGAAAGGAAAAAGGAGATACTGGGAAGTGTATTCTGAAAACTATTTAACACCCTAAACTATTAATAATCTAAGGTTTTTTACACACTGAACTATTAATAATCTAAGGTTTAGAAGGTTTAGCAGGTTTGGCAAAACAGTGCTGGTTGGGAGCCTGTGAATAGTTTTGGAATGTGAATTTTCTTCTTCAAAATCCTCTTCCCATCACAACTATCTCACAGGAGAACCAGAGCCAGGGTCCATAAATTGAGAAAAGTGACCATGTAATGACTTGACTTCTTCCTTCAAATAATCATAGGGTATATTTTCATGGACAGGTGCAAATTGACCCAAGGTGTCTGGAAGTCCTTCTGGTTTGTTAACAATGTATCTGTTTTATTCCAATTCTATGCCTAGATTATTTTGTCCAGATCTTAGTAACATGTATTTCCTTATGTTCCAGTGAACTGGACTACTGTAGGAACTAGTACATAATAATGGATGCTTTTCCAGTCCATCTAAAACAGAAACAGGAAACAAACTTATTGAATGGTAATATGGATTCATAGCAAAATCAATATATAACTGAAACAAAACCCCAAAAAACATATTTTAAAAAATCTATGGGTAATATATATGAAAATATGATGCATCTAACTTATTTATGCTACTTTTATATAATTAATTATGTAGAAGGTACTCACACATTACAACCTTTCTGTCATTATAAATTCTAAGTGACCTACACTTTGAAGGTTATACATTTCTATTTATTATTAATTTTAAATTGTTAAAGGAACTTGCATAATATGATTGGATAGCAGAAATTTTTTTTCAATAAGATTAATAATGACAATTTATAATGGACCTGTCTGTTGTCCAGGTAGAAGTTTCTGGATGTTTCTACTTCATTCAAACACTGAATCATCTCTGAAGGACAATGTAATTTAATCATAATAAACTCATACTTTATTTCTTTACTTTGAACATTTTTTATATTCCTTTTCTACAGATGTAATAATTAGAACACAATTAATTAGCTTAAGTATGTGATTTTGTAAATATAACATTTCAAGCATGTTGTTGAAGAATGAAGTTTTGAAGCTTTTTCCTTCAACATATTTCGAAGTAGGATTGATACAGTGGAATTTATCTTACTAAATGATTACATCTTCACAGTCAATGATGCATATTTGGTATTCGACTGATGCTGCTAGAGAGGATGCCAAAAATTACAATCACTTGTAGAAAACACAATTCACTCCAAGTAAATGCCTTGTATATGTCAGATGAATTAGTATATATAATGTAAAATACATAGTAAAGTTGTACACTACATGTACTCTATGAGGATTCTATAGTGTCAGATTTAGAACACCAGATTTAATCTCATGAATTCACTGAACAGATGTGCAAGTGATACGTTAATTTGACCGTCAAATCTGATCGCCCTCCCTGGCACTTTATGAAATATTATTTTAGAAGAAAATTAAAAATAAACAAATAAACAAAACAACAGCATTCCCAAATAAACAAACAACAAGGGAATAAGCTCTCAGTTCTGTTTTCACCTCTCTTGAAGAAATAACCATGAGAAAATGAAGAAGCAATGCCAGGGATGAAGTGATGAGTAGCTAGAAAACCATAATGGAGATTTACTATTGCTCCTTATCTTATCATATTTACCCTCAGCAAGCATTTCCAAATATTGTGGCCCAAATTTAATAAAATGAACCCAGAATCCATAATTACAATATATCCACCAGTCATAAAGTCTCCTTTGTCTTTTCACTTAAGTTATCCCAGTTTAAACAATCAGCAGATAACAAAATGCGACTCACCAGGATTTAAATAAAGTCTTGTAACTCAAAGTAAACCCAGTCCTTAGGAATTTCAATCCCACATAGCAATAATGCACAAATTAAGTAAGTAACAAGTCTAAGCCATTTTACAGAGAAATAAATCTTGGAAACTAGGAGCTGATAGTTAGAAAAATGACTAAAAGCTAAAACTATGCAATTACCCATCAAGGAAATAAAGAGTTTGATGTGAAAACTGAAAACACTCTGAACTTCACTTCTTTCAAATGGACCTCCAAAATAATATTAGCTGTTTAGTCTCATTTTCAAATTTGATTTATTAATATAGCTGAAGTCAGGCAAAAATGACAGATATGGTCAAACTCAGGCATATTATAAATTGCCTTCCAGTAAAATCAGCAGTTTTAGCAGCTAAGCTTTCATCATTTCAGAGCACTATAGAAGACCACAGAGCATGGCATTTTTGGTAAAATGCACAAAAGATAGTAATTTAGATCAGTGAACTTTGTAGAGAGACAACCGTATTTGTTCTGTATTCTGTCATTATCTTTGCACGTGGCCCTGTTAAACCAGCACCTCTCTCTCCCCTCCAGCTTTATGTGCAAATAGGAAGAGTAATACTGTCTTGATGCCACATTCTGTCGTCTCCTAAAATCTTGGTTTTTAGCTATGCTGACAGAGTTAAAACAGCAGAATCTCTCCTATATGGAGGGAGTTTACTGTTAAATGAGTGGTTTATGCAGTTATAATCTGCTTCCATTCAAGAAGGGTAGCACAGTGTACAGACATAAAATACCTTCTTGCCAAGATAGCTCAGCATGCATCGGGTGTTTATCAGTGGTATTCCACATCCTTTCGTCAAATATGGCCCCAAGGGTGCTTAAAAGCCCTGCAAGCTGCCAGTGTTGCATGCCAGCAAGTCATTCTCAGGACTGGCTCTGGCTAATGATATGCCCAGAGAGGAATGGTGGGATAATAACCCAGAGGTACTCATCACTCTCCAGTGCTGGTGTCTTGAAATTTGTGAGCCTGATGTTTTTAGCTCTTATCACCTTTCTGTGTCACATGATTTCAAGACAAAATAATGCTTACATTTTTTCCTTCCTAGGATTTCTGGAATTTTTCTATCTAAACTTTGATATTTCCTACCTCAGAGGAAGGGACTTGTATGCGGCTTAAATCTAATATGGCAGTGACAGATACCACATCTCCGGAGACTGCAGCTCAGCACACTTCCATAAAATCTGTAATAATCTAGCCTACTGATGGACAATATGACCATTTTTTAAAAAAGTGCCTCACATCTATCAAATGAAAACAGTACATATATTACACACCTATTAAAATGACTTGGCTTTGGGATGTCAGGATTTAAGACCTTTAGACCTAAAGAAAGATATAGCTCCTAGTAGTTCTCATAAACCAAATCTGAATTTTATGATTAGATTTCCCCTCCACATTTTTTTCCAAGAACCATTGTTTTGTTTTAGATATAAATTATGAAATAGTTCTCTTTTTAATAGATATTAGCCTACATATAGTAAAGAGGGAAGTAACATTACAAATTACTTGCTTTGATAAAAGTAGATGAAGAAATGATAGTACATACTGTATGTTGATGGTATACTGTATGCATACTGTGTGTTGACAGAAATGAAGCATAAGTCCCAGATCAAAACTTTGGACTAAATGAAATTGCTAAAACGAACAATACCTTTATATCCATAGCAATATGTTATATTTGACATTAAGAGAGCAACTAAATGGGTAGAATATACTAAGACTTCATCTAAGAATAATTATTCTAAAAATTATCTTAATATTTTTCCTACAACATTGGCTTAGTCAGGCAGACATGATTTAATTTCTGTTGTCTTTTCTTTTTTCCTTTCATTTTTCCTTCAAGTGTATGTGCCAATATATAAAAGCAGAGAGACATTGACAGCATTTTACTGTTCAATATGAACATTACTAATGAGTAAATTTATAGTCTGTGTGGGAACTTGATGAGGGTTTTTTTCAGCATTTACCTTTTTTATTTCTTTCTCCTTTTCATACACATCCTTCAAAGATCATTTATTTGTTTTTAAATACCTTTGGGATTCTTTCCAATACATTTTTAATTATTCTTACCTAGGGTTCAGGCTAAGATTGTATCATTAATATTTTCTGCCAGCACCTTTTCAGTAAGTCATGTCTGGTTTGACATAATATACTACACCATTTCTGGGTGCACTTAACAATGGCATTTCAGAACAGGAAGGAGCATTAGACATGCAGCCAAAATTGAGCTACTCTGACACCACTGCACTGTCTTTCAGTTTAGTCATGAGGCCTTCAGTACTGTTTTTCCCTACAAAACCATTTTTGTTTTGCCATGCTACTTGCCAAAATTCCTGTAATGCAAACTCCACATAAATACAATCCCTCTGCCACATATAAGAATGTTTGTAACATTCTTCTGGGTTTTTTTCTCTGCTGACTGCAGTCAGGTTTTGGCTAGGTCCTGAATGTCTTCTCTGCAAGAGGCCCCAGCTCTTTTACCTAGATTTGTCTGCTCAAAGGCAAGGGTCCCCACTACAGGAGCATTAGTCTTCTCTTTGGGCTCTGTACTTCATCAGTCCTATTTCCTTTCTCTTTGTTTCCTCTCCCTCGAAATGGCTAGAAGCCTTTATTCCTTATGGCCCATCAGTCTGGATCTGGTGGCAGTGCACCTCAGCTCTCAGCCACCTCTCTCCATGGCCCAGCTCATGCCCCATGTCCCTACATGAATGTGCAGCTTAGTGCTCTGCGACAAGCCCTCTGCTGGCATTTACAGGGAAAGAGTTACAAAAGAAAAGCAAATTGAAATTAAAAACAGAATGTAAATTGAACTCAGAACAAAGGTTATTTAAAAAAGATAGGGATACTTGACAGGAACATGAAGCCACTGAATTTATTTACATAGCCTTTTGCTATAATTTTCCAAGTATTATGCATTAACATTCTACAGGAGAAATATTCTTCTAAGTGATTACAGCATTGTATAAATTTTTTTCTTCCCTGATTATTTTCTTCCCTTATTTTTCCCACATTAGGAACTATCTACAGAATTAACATGACTGCATTCTTAGGAAGTGCAGTTTTTTTTATACTTGAGTTTAATGTAAAAACCTGCAAGTATTTTAACCAGGTTATTTTATGCATTGTCTTTGCAAAAAGACAATGACTTTTCCATAGAAAGAAATCAGGCATGCATACTGGATAGCACCTGTAGCATAGAAGAAAATTCTGTAACCTGAGTATTTGGATTCTTGACCTGGTCACGCTTGTGACTCTAGATAGACAAAATGTTTTCAAGGTGTTCTATGAAAATCTGGTAGGACTGACAGACACTTGGAAAAATTGAATAGAATATTCTTACATAGTAGAATGAAACAAACCTTTTTAAGTGCTGCCCATGAATGGTGCACAGGAAAACAGAGTGAATGACACATTGTCATGGTTTATCTTCAGATGACAATAAGCAACACTCAGCCTCTTGAACACTCTGCCTTCTGTGAAATGTGGGAGAGAATCAGAAGAGTAAGTGAGAAAACTCATGATTTCAGATGAAACCCTTTAAATTGGTAACGCTAAATCCATGTATACAAGCAAAACAAAACAAGGAATTCATTCAATACTTCCCATCAGGTGTTCAGCCATCTCCATGAAAACAGGGCACCACCATGAATTAGTGATTACTTCAGAAGACAAATGCCACCACTCCAAATGTCTCCTTTCATTCTTCCCCTAGCTTTATATTCGGAGCATGATGCTACATGATATGAGATCATCAGTTGGGGTCAGCTGTCCTGGCTGTGTCTCCTCCCCACTCCTTATGCATCTGCTCACAACAAGGGTGGAGTGAGAGGCAGAAAAGACTTTGACTCTGGGCAAGTGTTGGCCAGTAATAGTGAAAATATTTCTGTCTTATCAACACTGTTTTCAGCACAAATTCAAAACACTTACTGATACAAAACATAGACCATGAAGCTATACAGCTACTGTGGAGAAAGTTAACTCTATCCTAGATAAAAACAACACTTCAATATGCTAAAATATTTGTCTTGATCATGACTCAATCATTTGGGTACAGAGCTGCAATAACAAAGAAGGAAGTGACCAAAAGCTTAGATCACTTGTTTATTTCTGCTTTTGATCATGTAGCAAAAGAATATCATTATGTCAATCTTACGTTAGTTACTGGTAGTGCAATAACTGCACTAAACATGTACAATGAGAGAATCAGAAGAATGAAAAGCTTACCTGCAATAGTACTGCAAGCTGAATTAATGAAAGACCAGCAAATATTTAAAATTAAGTCTTAACTGCAAACTGAAAATGCTGCAAATATCCAAATACCTCACATATTCAGTTACCAGTTATTAATGTCATTAGTCTACTCTGTTGTGCAGTGGTGCAGTTCTAGAAAGACCAACACTTGGAAACTATGGCATCAAACAGAGCTTTCATGTCTACAGACACTTTTGCAAAAATTGTTTGGATAACTATGCAATCATTTATTTTTACTAATTAATAGAATAGCCTCTCAGCTATCAGGCATCACTCAGAAACACTGCAACATTCTAAAATAAGTTTGCACACTTAGGCACCCTAATAAAGAGGCAAATTAAAAGAAATACCAGAAAAATTGCTGATCTCATAGAGTTATTAGTTTAGCAATTCCATTATTTGATCAATTTTCTAATGAGAACTCTTTTTTTTGTAATCCTGAATATTATATAAAAACTCTAAAGAAAATATTAGCATTGAGAACTAGTGTAGATCATACCAAAAGTTCCTTAAGAGAGCTTTTACCACAAGAGTAAGACCATCTTTCTCAGTACACAGGACCATCTTCCCTATCTTATTCAAATTGCATGCACAGGGAAAAATAAATTCATAACTTTGCATAATATTGTGGAAAAATATCCTGTAAATGCACCCACAAGTACAACTCTGATTATGATTAAAGTTTATCTTATTATAGTCTAGCTAAGAGGATCGTTATATTATATACTGTGTCTTGATTAAACTGCTTTTTCTTAAAGTAGCTTGAATTTATGTTCAGACAGCTTTTATATTCATAAGCTCACAATACTACTCCAAACATCCCCAGAGAGCAACCCAGGGAAGACTATTCAAAATACTAGCACTTATTCTACTGTAATGAGCATTACTCACAGTACTGTAGTAACTCTAAGTCAAATACATATAAACCCCTTTATATAACATGCTCAGTTTCAGATGTGATCTGGATTAAACTTTAAATAAAAAAAAAAAGCCTGCTGCAGATCTGTGTAAGGCTTTTGGAAATTTGAGTCATATATTGGTCTCAGTCCTGTCATCTGAAGGCAACAGAGATTTTGGCTGATCTATGACTGTAAAAAAGAGGCTAAAGCCATAGCTTTTCACATTTTGTTTTTAATCAGAGTGGTTGTGCTTTCTGTGAAAAGGACAAAAAATTATGTCTATAGTCAGTGTCTTGGCTTCTGATATAATAATATTCTGTTGGGTGTTACAAATAGTAGGAATAGCCCTGTATTACCTGTGGACTTGCATATATTCAAACATTCAGTATTTTTTGACTAGCTGTAACTAATGGAACATATTTTCAAAGCAAACCTTCCACCCTAGCAATTTAAATAAATTGTTAATGGGAAAGGTTTCTTGTGACATCAGATAGAACCTTGAAAAGTTCAGTAGTGACTTGAGGCATGTCTAAACCCTGTAATGGAGAATTGTCCTGAGCTGGTACTTCCACTTGATGCAGAACTAATTGGCCTAAAAGGTAGTTTGGTCCCAGAAGGAATATAGTTTCATAAGAATAGTTCCACCTCTGCACTAATAAACCTTGCCTCACCGATGTTTTCTTAACAGAGCTTTTACAGACGTAGATATTATGCCACATATAATATCATGTTATCAGAAAGTACAAAGAAATTTTTCTAGTACTAAAATGAATATAGCAACTCTTGCACATTTAGGTGAAGTTTGAAACACTCTAACAAAAGCAATCATGTTATTTTCAGCCTTGATTATTTCCTTTTTCTCCTCCAGCCACTTTCTGTGTTTCTAATGAGGTTTAATCTTTATGGTAAAAATTCCAATGCTCAGCACATTATGTAGGTAAACAAGACCTTTGATATTTGGCTATTTCTGTCCTTTGAACACAAACAGAAAAAAAAATAGCATTCCAGATTGTCACTTCTGATACATTCACACTTCTTAGTTGGGAAGCTTGTCCTATATGTTAGCACACATTTATTGTTGATATAAAAAGGCTTGCCAGCGTACTGTGAGAGTAAAACACACTGTGGCTAGAAATGGACCCAGGAGAGGTATGTATTTCCCTCTTTCTTGGGACCTAATAGGGCTTCTGATATGTTAAATTTGACAAGTCCATTTTTTTATCCCTTTGCAGTATTTATCAAACAGCCCAAGTCTCGGAACCTTAAGGCAATCTCACCATGTTCTGCCAAACACAAGTTTTGAGAAAAGTGCTGAACTGTTTAGTCCTCCTCCTATAGAATTATGTGTGATATCCTACAGGGGTCATTTTTACATTCATCTTATTTCCCATAGCACAGGTTAATTAGATATCCTGATACTATATCTTTATAATATTTATAAGCCGCTTATAATTTTTTTTTGTTCTATTTGTTAAAGTTAGATTTTTCTTTCTTAACTTTCACTGTCTGTCAGTCTAGGGTAGCAATGTAACCAGAAGAATCAAATCCAGCATTAGTACTCCTGTAAGTTATCAAGCAGTTTTCAGTGTTTGATAAATCCAAAATCTGTTTTCTACGTTCAAATAATAGCAGAGACATCTTTCACTGGATCAAGGTACAAAAAGCCCTGTTCAGCCTGGCCCTGACCTTTTTCAGTGATGGTGCATCCCACAACTTCTCTGGCTCACCTTCTCCAGTGTCTTGCCACCTTTGTAAAAAATGTCCAATCCATATGTCCAACATAAATAGGCCCTCTTTCAGCTTAAAACCAAGGTCCCATGTTCTGCCACGACCCAGTTGGTAAAAAGGCTCTCTCCAGTTCTCTTCCATCCCCCCTTCAAGTATTGAAGTGCTACATGTTGGTGGATGCAAAGCTTAACATGACCCAGCAATGCATGCTAACAACACAGAAATCCAATCATATCTTGGGCTGCATCCAAAGCAGCATGGCCAGCAGTGGAAACAAAGTGATTCTGTCCCTCTGCTCTTTCAAGACCCTCACCTGGAGTCCTGCATCCACCTCTGGGGTCCCCATCACAGCAAGTACATGGACCTGCTGGAGTGAGTCTAGAGAAGGTCCATCAAGATCATTAGAGGGATAGAACATGTTTTCTATGGAGACATGTTGAGACAGTTGGTTGTTCAGCCTGGTGGAGAAAAGGCTTCAGGGAGACATCAGTGTAACCTTCAAGTACCTAAGGGGGGCCTACAAGAGAGGTGGAGAGAGACTTTTAACAAAATCCTGTAGTGAAACGACAAGGAGGAAAGGCTTTCAACTAAAAGAGGACAGATTAAACATTAAGAAGAAATTCTTTACTGTGAGGGTGGTAAGCAACAAGAACAGGTTGTCCAGAAAAACTGGGGATGCCTTGTCACTGGGAGAGTTCAAAGCCAGGTTGGATGGGACTTTGAGCAACTCGGTCTGGTGAAAGGTGTTTCTGACCATGACAGCAGGTTTGAACTAGATGACCTTCAAGTTTGAACTAGATGATCTTTCCAACCCAGGCCATTATGTGATTCTGCAATTCTATGATTCTATGATTCTGTGATTCTATGATTCTACCATTCCATGATATAATGAGGTCTCCCCAGAGCCTTCTCCTCTCCAGGTGAAACAACCTA
This sequence comes from Toxostoma redivivum, assembly GCA_013397375.1. NCBI lineage: Eukaryota > Metazoa > Chordata > Aves > Passeriformes > Mimidae > Toxostoma > Toxostoma redivivum. The sequence goes on from VXBI01001937.1 coordinate 915,724, forward strand.
AATTCTCTCATACTGTCTTTATAGGAGAGGTGCTGCAAGTCTCCAATAATTTCCATGGCCCTCCCCTGGATCAGTTTTAACATGTTCGTGTCTTTCTTGTACTGTAGACCCCTGAGCTGGTCACAGTACTCCAGGTGTGTTCTTAGAAGACCTGAGTAAAAGGGAAAGTTACTCTCTCCACTTGCTGACCATGCCACCTTTTATGCATGCCAGGATCTAGTTGGCTTTCTAGACTGCAACTGTCATTGCTGGCTTATGTCCAAAGTTTCATCCACCAGTACCTTGAGCCCTTCTCTACCAAGTTGCTTTCAATCTGTTAAAAGCAGAGGGTTTCTTTTGCTCTGGAGGCTTCTTGTAGGCACTAGCTCAAACTGGTTCTTGCACCAAAATGAAATTATTGTAAGAATTGAGACGTCTAAGACTCCATTATGGAAAACCTGGGGTTGAACCAGTAAGCAAACCCTCTCTGTCTGTGTGCTGTGGTGTGTGTAGGGAGGCAAGTGTAGCACTGGTCCCAGGAGCCTGGTGCTGTGAAGCAGCTTCAGCCACAGCTCAGGTGTTGTGACTGCCAGAGTGGCTTCCATATGGTTGGACAGTAAAGTTTCCTTAGCATATAGGACCTTGCTGCTCTGGGACTGTCATTCTTGAAGAAGGTTCAGAAGTGTGTATAAATCCATGATGGTAGAGAATGTGGAGCTAGGCTCCTGTGAGCAGCGCCCACACAAAGCAAAAGAAGCAATCAACAGGCACCAACTGAAACACGGAAAATTACATTTATAAAGAAACTAGAAAATAAGGCTTTAATTTTTTAAACAGCTGAAACACTATAAGAGGATGTCTAAAGAGGCTGTGAAATCTCCATCATTGAAGATATTTAAGGGATGACTGAAAATTATCTTGAGTAGTCTGCTCTAGGTGGCCATGCTTGAACAAGGGGATTGGACTAGGTATTCTCCAGAGATTCTTTGCAACATACACTGATTTGTGATTATGTAATTACTCTTACTCACTTTTGCCATAACACATCTGCTCAATAGACACACACAGTCACATATATGCACACATACACACTCCACATGTATTTGTTTGCTTCTAACAGGTTTTATTCATGTAAATAGGATTATTTCACTGATGGCTTAGATTAGTTAAGTAAGCAAACAGTGATAGCACTATAAGCATGTTGGTGGCAGCATCTGATATGGAAATTTACTTTTTCTTTTTTTTTAATTACAGTATTTACTTTTTTGTTTTCAAAAAAAACAACAGTTAGTTTTACTCAGTCTTGTGACTAAGTTTTCCAGTAGATTTCATTTCTGTTCTTGGCTTATGTGTTTGCATATATAAATGTTTAATGTGTTTTTGTCCATTTGGAAAAGTAATGGTTGTATAACAAAGTTTTGAAAGGGAAATTAGGAGGTCTTCCAGCTCGTCTTGACCAAGAAAATAAGCTATGAAGAATACTTATGCAAGATGATTGCTTTTGATAGTTCACCTCAGAAATACTATGTTTTCTTTGTTTCAGAACACACACATGTAATGAAAATTTTAAGGACTTACATGAAAAATGGATGCTTTTGAGAATGAAGACGATAATAATTTGAAGTATCAAAATCTGCATGGATCTTGGGCTGACTATTGGCAGTCTGACTACTGCCATAGAAAAAAATATATACATAAATACATAAATACATCAGCCAAAAAAAGAGGGCCAGGAAAATACTCCATCCTTAGTTGGATCCTGGGGAAACATAGTTACAAAGCCTTGGGGCCAGATTTGGTTAATATCTTTTTCAAGGTATGGGCCAAGGACACTTGTATGAGGTTCAAGAAGGTGAACTGCCGGGTTCCTGCACTTCAGTCACAACAACTCCACACAATGCTACGGGCTTGGGAAGAGTGACTGGAAATCTGCCCAGAAAGAGTGCGGACACCAGGACTAGGGCATTTATTGCCCTCCTGTACTTGGCACAGGGAGACTGCATCTTGAATACTATGCTCAGTTTTGGGTCACTCACTGCAAGAAAGATACTGAGGTGCTGGAGCAAGTCCAGAGAAGGACAACAAAGTTGGCACAGGGCCAACACAAGTCTTATGACAATAGCTGATGGAGTTGTTTAGAAAAGGAGGCTCAGGGGAGACATCACTCTCTACAATGACCTAGAAGGAGGTTTTATTCAGGTGAGTGTCTGTCTCTTCTTCCAAGTAACAAAATGAGACGCCCTCAGGTTGCACCAGGGGAGGTTTAGACTAGACATAAGAAAGACTTCTGCATGGAAAGGTTTGTAATTGTAATTGTGTGCCCAGGGAAGTGGTTGAGTTACCACACTTGCAGGTATTTTAAACATATGGATGTGGGACTTGGCATTTGGTTTAGTGGTGACTTGATCATCATAGTTTAATGGTTGAACTAAGTACTCTTAAAGGTCTTTTTCAGCTTAAATGATTCTATGATTACACTATTATCACCTCAAAATACCTTTTTGTCTCTTCATCAGTGCTTCAATATTTTAAATATGTGCTAGACATATATTAAAAAATTAACTGAAGTCTGTTGAATCTGAGTTTCTTACCCAAGGATGTACAGGGGAGGAAAATTTCCTAGATAATAATTTACAACACATGCCTTCTACAGAATAATGAGAATAAAATATGATTGCATGCACATATTTCACTTACCATCATAAGGTAGATGTAATAGGTAAATTCACAGTAAGCTCAATACAAATTAACAGCCTTGGGACAACTGCACATATCTTCCTAGATTCAAAAACCTGCTTTTCCCTAGGTCTTGTGTCTGAGGTATTGGTTTTAAGCTATCATTAGACTGTGTTTGGACTATTAGTCATGTGTCAACAGCATTGCAAATATAACTACAACATCTGATTCATTTTGAAGATGGATTATAAGTACCAAATACTATGTTCTCAGTTCTTTTGAAATCTAAAAATGACTGTCATTTATAATAGTGCCTGTTCTTCTAATGACAATATTCACATACCAGACTAAAAATATTGCAGTAGAACATCAAATTTGCCACCTGCTTGCTCAGGTATATGGTAAGAAAAGAGAAATAGCAGATATCAACAAAATAAAGATACCAGTAATGTTAATATCTTGAATTTATTAAGAATTTTCTTTTTTTTTTCTTGTTAGATAAATAGAGGCCTTCCAATTATTAGTAGAGTTCTAGGATTCCAGGATGAAGTCTTTCTTCCTTAAAACAACATAAGTTAATATTACTAGTTAGACTTCAGCATTGCTATTATATGACTATAGAGTCAATATGAGTAAAAACATTTTAGAAGAAGAAACATTAAAAATTTATATATTTAATAGGATTTATTTATAAATCTATTCATAGAGACAAGGAAAATAAATTTAAAATTTCTGCAAACCTGAACTAGATACTGCATTTAATTACTTCATGATTTCATATATGGCAATTAAAAAATCTATTAATAGTAGAGTATCAATTTTCAAAGAAAAGCATAGGGATTTAACTGCATGATTTCTAGTAATGTCAAACTGACAAACCTGCAAATCTGCACGTGGAAACGTAATGTGTGTTAGAAGAAAAATTCTATGTGAAATGCAAAATGATCTAGAAGTTAAAGTAAACACATTTAAAAGTAAAATTTTAACAGAATATTTTCACTGACACATATAATTTCATGAAAGTGTCCTGGAACAGTTTTCTTAGAGTTGTGGTACAAAAATGAATTTTGGACAGTTTCAAGTGTTATTTTAAATTATTTGCAAATATGAAAGGTATTATGCATTCTGTTCTTCATTTCTTGAGTATTTTTTTACATTTCTTTTCCAAAGTAATAAGAAGGAAAGAGCAGTTATACTTTGCACAGTCTTTATTTTTGCAGATAGTATGTCATCTTTACTAAATAAAAGTAGGAAACATTTAACTGTTCTGGACTAGAAATGTAATGCATTAATGAGGAAGTAAATAGAATTTCTTTCTGTGTGTCTGCTTATTAGAGATCAGTATAGCCCCTATTGGTATCAATTACTTAAAATTTTGAACTCAGTAAAATATACATCAATCAACTCTTCTTTTAACAATAAATTACTTTCTTAATCTAAGGTAGGCTAAGGGGCCATTATTTATATCTGGATATATAAATGAAAAGCCATTTCTAAAGTATAAATACTGTTTAAATAAGCTTCTTCTTTTCTATCTTTTATATTACAAGTTGCTTCAGAATAAAGTATGGAAATTCGGATGTCATAATGTAAAAATATCACTCATGCTTTTGATTGTAGCTAGGATTTAAATAAAAAAGTTTGTTAGACTAGAATTAAATTTTTTGAAATTGTATTGTATACAAAATAACATGAAGCTGATCTTGGGGATGAAAGTAGTTATAAAGTAGATAAGTAAAATTTCACAGTAAGTTCTGTGTTTAAGTGACTCATGCACTGCTAGGACAAAGGAATTTGAAATGCTTTTAAAAGTGGAAAAAGAGCCATATAGGTTGTGTTCCTGTAGAAAATAAAAAATTACATAGCTAGCATGGCTTCCCAAAACAAAATAAAACAAAACAAAACATTCTCATAAATGGATTTGAAAGTTAAAGGTCCTCATCCATAAATTCATATCCAGATGAAATTATCCTCTGATGACACACAACTAAATTCCAAGTAACTTTATATTTGTATTATGAAAGAAAAGATATCAATTTAATATCTATCTCTAATTGTATAATTATTAATTATGTCTAATTAAATGTTTTCTTCTTTCTTCTGCCTTTTATCCGGGATCTAGGTCTTGAGAAAGGAATAGGAAGCATAGATGTAACAGCAGCTAAGTTTCCAGAGTCGTGTGAATGATATTTCCAGTAGCAGGATTTGGCTTAATAAACATTGAGGCAATCCTCCTCTCTATTGACAAACCCCTGTGATTGTCACTAGACATGGTGAAAACTCAGCTGAAGCTGTAATGAATCCAGCACTAAAGATGAGTAGAAGGAATCTGTACATTGCAACTAGCCTTGTGTCTTAAGCACGTCTAATCCATAGTAATGGGTAGACCAATTCACAAATGCCTAACACAGACCATATCCAATGGGGTTTTTAAGCCTGTAAATATCAAAGCATTTATAGATTGGTCTGCTTTGTTTTCTACCTTCAGACATATTTTTAACTAAAGATGAAACTTATGGATGTACTGCATCTTTACACTAAATTTTCAGTTCCCATTAATATTAATAGAAACTACATATGCACAGATTGAAGTATGATTAGAGCTTCTGCAAATAAATGCATGAAAATCTTGGCTATGATAAAAAAAAATTACTATTGTTGTGGTTGTTCTGCAAAGTTTTACTTCCATTTTTTTTTTCAAATAGAATTTGGGAAGCCATTCTTCACACGAATGAGCATGAGCTCATCCCTCTTCCATTTACTGAAAAATACACCAGGTGTCCTCTGTAGCAGAAACCTAAGAAACCTTTTCCTGATGTGTTTAGCCATCCCACAGGCAATGCATATAACTACAGACAAAACAAATATAACCACTGTTAAGATCCGATTATAAGAGATGCCTCTGCCTGAATTAAGGTGCAAATGAGAAACTTCCATATGCAGAAGTCAATACCACGGACTTTGTTTAACAGTAAAAGTCATACAGAGAGAAAGAAACAGGAGGAGAGAAGAGAAAGACAGTGAGTGAAAAAGAGAGATTAAGCAAAGATACCACATCACACAGATGGCATCCCATTGTTCCTTCTTCACCCTGATTTTCTCAGTTGTGGGGGTCCCAGAATCCTTCTTCTGGAGGTGCCACTTTTATACAGTCCAAGCCACAGGTATCCACAGGGTGCAGATGCAGTTCCCATAATTTGAGATAGCATGTGTATATGATTAGTGCTTAGAAAACAGACATAACAAAATGTATGTAATGTATAATTTCCCAGGCACAGAGACGTGACATGAATTGCTGGAGATGTTCAACTTAAAGAACCAGAACAGAGACAAGAAAAGAATGAGGCACTGAGAGCAGTGCTGTAGAGCCATGCAGTGCAGTCTTCCTCAGTAGGCAAATTTCCACTTAGAAAGCTAAGGTCAAAGCTAGCTGGTAGCATTTTTAAAATAATATAATGCAAATGAATTATTCTGAATTTTCAGAATAATTAAGTTCTCTATCAAATAAACAAGGAATTTGCCATGTACCACCATGAGTCAACAGCACATCCTTGTGGCAAAGAAGACCAATGGTGTTCAGGGCTGCAATATGAGGATTATTGCCAGCAGGAACTGAAGCATCACTTCTATGAGGAAAGACTGAGGGCTGTGACTTTTCAGGTTGGAGAAGACAAGGCTGAGGGTAGGTCTTGCAAGCACATATAAATACCTGAAGGGAGGGTGCATGAAGGTTGGAGTCAGGTTCTTTTCACTGGTGCCAAGTGACAGAGGCAATGGGCACAAAGTGAAACACAGAAATCTCCATCTCAACATCAGAAAACTTTTTTACTATGGGGATGACTGAGCAGTGGTACAGATTGCCCAGAGAGGTTGTGGGGTGTCCATCCTTGGAGATGTTCAAAAGCTGCTGGGACATGATCCTGGACAACTGATTCTAGATGGCCCTGCCTGAGCAGGAGGCTGGACCAGATGACCTCCAGAGGCCTCTTCTTACAGCACAGTGTAATACTGTGAAATGCTACCAGTTGACAATTGTGTCTAAAACTACACTAGTAAATAGTCAGCAAGCACCATTTCTAAGAGATGTGGATAAGCCCCTTGAAACTATTTCAGATATTTTTGTCATTGCAAACACATTTTCATGTAATAATTCCTTTTGGAATCAGGAACGGTTATTAGTTTGTTCCTTTATCTCAAAAGCTGATATAAATTTTCTTCTATTATGTATACATATTTTGTATACTGTGTGCTGAAAAAAACTACTGGTACCACGAGCATATTGTAAGGAAAAAAATATCTGAACTGTAAAATAACCAGTCTGATAAACTCTCAGTCTTTTATCATAGCAAGAAAAAAAGTCTGGTATGTTCTTTCTGAGATAGACAAGGTTATGAAATACACAGAAAAATGATGAACAAAATACACAATATATTATAAATAGATTACAAAATACATTGAAATCATGTAATACACTGAAATAAATAGAATCTCTAGAAAGACACTCATGTTTTATTCAAACAAAAAGAAAAAAGGTGCCAGGACTCTCAATTTTTTACTCACTTTAATGGAAGCTGTGCTTCCATAATGGTCCTTAAAAAAGTATTCAATAGTATACAAAGATTGGACTTAATTAATAATTTGGGTGCATTTTAATTTGATAGATAAAGGAATTAGAGAGACCCTGAATTAAACTTCCTTAGGAGACTCAAGTAACTTCATCCCACATAATCTACGTTTTGGGTTTGTTTTTTTTAACATTTCCGATTAAGAATTTCTCTCTTTATGGAGTGAAATTTTGATATTGTTTGTTAGGACAGTTTAGAGGAAATTTGACCATCCATTTCAGTGGAGCTGGGATTTTTTACTGATCATTGTCAGATGCTTCATATAAAAACTGCTACCTTTAAACTGATATTTCGTACTGCTTTTCTTTTGTAGTTCTTTGTAGAAAAAACAAATAAAAAAGAAAAAAACCAACAAAACAAAACAAAACAAAAACAAAACAAAACAAAAACAAACATTCCCCCCCCCAAAAAAAAACCACAAATAAACAAACCAAAACAAAAAAATTCTCCCTGTTTCTAGTAATGTATTCTGTTCATATTTCTTTAAGGATAATACTACCTAGGTATTTTTGAATCTAGAATCCTGAATAAAGTTTTGAATTTTACTCAAGATCAAACATTTTTTTCTTGAAGTTCATCTGACTTTCATCTCGAGAAAACGTGGGATTCTTTTACGTTAAAAAAAAAAAAAAATTAAAAATGTATTCACTTTTATCTGAAATCTTAAATGAACAGAGGGAATTGTGTACAGTTCCCTAAACTTTATTTCTTATACCCTAGTCTATTTCTTCATATTCAACATACATATGCATCAAATATATGAAAGCATTTTTTTCCTTCTTGTTTTGAAGAAAATAGGCAAAGGTGCATTGAGCCATTTATTAAATCTAAATAATTTATAAGACAAAATTGTTGCAGTCTATCCAAATGTAGAAAAAGAGTTTCTGAAGAGTACAGACCACTTATAAGATTTTTTCCTGTTTACATTCAAGAGTAGAAGCTGTTATTGTGGAGAGTGTTTTATCTGCTCAGTGTAGCATTAAATAAATATCTCTCTGCAGGTTATCGCTATGTCAGCAGGGAGCTCAGATGCATGTGTGCAAAATTTTTCTCAGCATATAAAAAAACAAGAAAACTTTATGTTTGAAAGTAGAGTTAAACAAGAAATGCAAAAAAGTATTGGAGAAACTTATTTCTGCTGTATGTAATACATTTCTGTATGCCATGTACTTTACACCCCAAACTATGTGGTAGACTGAGATTTATATTCATACAAAATCTGGTTAAAGACACAGAGAAAGCATTCATGCTGGGTGTCTTAGCATGTCAAGTTGCCATCAAAACCAGTCAACACATGCATCTGGTGTGTCTGAAGAATCTGTTTTAATTCAGAATTATATTTATTTTTCAATCACAACTTCTTTTAATTTAAGAACATTTCTTTCTAGGATTCGCATAAGAATAATTGATTTTTTTGGTACCACATAACTAAATAAAGTGAGAAACTTTGTATGTAACTTGTAACTACTTCCGGTGTGAATTAGGAATTTATGGCTCTTGTGTTTCCTTACTGAACTCTTCTATGTTCAGATTTGGGGTGAGGAAGCAAGACAGCGTTTAAATAATTGAAGACATACAGAAGGTTATAGGTTAAGCAGAGGACAGAGATTCATATGCATAACTTGAAATGTTTAAGGTTGAGAAAAATTTCTCATTAACAGTATAATCTAGGGTTTTGCCTCTAAACCTCCCCTGTCAGCCTGTTTCCAATAGAAGTAGAGTTTTGATGCACCTAAAATAATAAAAGGCCAGATCCAAATGAAGAACTTACATTAAATATCTGTGTTTACCCTTGTGGCTTGAAAACCTCACTTCTTATGGTTTAGTTCCTTAAAGATCCTGAGTTTTCCCAATCAATTTTCTTCAAAGCCTTGTACATATAAAATGGCAGTATCTCAGAGCATAGTGTTTCCATATCTGTTTCCTACCTATAACTGTCCTTGAGTCTGGTGACAGTGAAAAAAAAGAAGTCCAAATCTGAAATCATAGGAGGAAACTGATCCTGTGTGCATCTACTGAGAACACTCAGCTTAGAAGAAACCATAATAGTCACTACTTCCAATTAAAATGAAGAAGGAAACACTGCAACTTATAAATTAATATCTTTGTGAGGTAAAATGATAATTTATACTTCTATGTTTCAAAAGGAATTCAGGCTTGGGTATACCATAATGATACTTCACAACCAGTTGTGTTTCCTTTTCCCGCTTTTAAGAATATAAGAGAAATGAGGCTCTTAAATATAATGGATAAAAGCTATATTTGGATCCATGCACATTTTCACCATACATTACTCTTTTAAGACTAATTCTTTCCATAAAAGAAAAGCTTAATATACTGCAATTTGTAATATTTACTTCTACAATGTAAAGATAAGGTCTAGAATTTGTTTCAGAGGATAAATATTTAGTAAATAACTTCACATGCCTACAGACATTAATAAATCATTTTAATTAAAAGGAGGAAGAAGGAACAGATCTAAAGTTGGAAGAAAATACCAAATAATAAAAAACAGCTGTATGAAATATATTTCAAATAATAACATCTACAATGAGGAGAAAAAAAATGCAAGATTCTGAAACAAGAGGACAAGATAAAAGAGTGGCTGGGCAGTTCTGTGGATTTCTTTATTCTTTCAAGAAAATTTCATTAAAGGAATGGACTCAATAATGACAGAGACAAAGCTGTTACTGTGGTCCCATAATTGTTCTTTTATAAAGCACATTTTATCAACCTGCAGTAAAAGCTATTCATTAGAAACAACTAGTGAGGCAGTTATATAACATATTATATCTTTTACTTTTTGCATCAAATTTACAGCAATCATTTTGAGTTGGGCACAGTAGGATTAGGGCTCTTCAGAACCCATACTTTCAAGCTGGAGGGGAGCAGTGCCCATTGGTATATCCTCATCCTTGCAAGTGTTTGGTAGCTTGCATTCAGCTACAGTAGGCCTTTGAAACTATTTAGTCCTGAACTGAGAATGTCAGGAGCTGAAGACTCCCTCTTACCTGCTGAAACATCGTTGCACAACTCAAAAAATCAGTTATCCTAAAATTTCTATAATCTATAATCTATATATATATCTATATATTAGTTTTATTAAGTTTTTGACTGAAAGACAATTTTTTTTTCCTCTTTGGAATAATTAATGTAAAATTTTGAGTTTGTTATTCTTTTTCTTCATGTAAGACTTTTCAATATCCTTATCAATAAGACTTATCAATATCCTTTTAAAATATGCCTACAAAAATGACTTCCATATCCTGATATCTATTTCAGCAGTATTTTCTTATTCTTTTTACTTACACAGCAAAAGATCAAAATAAGCCTTTTTGTCACAAGTTTATTATGGGAGCTCAGGTTGATTTTTTGTGTTGTGGATAGCTCTCAGAATTATTTTTTTTTCAGAAGCTGTTGCTCATTCCTTAAAAATATAACTTATGCATTTAGCTGCACAAAATCCATTTCTTTGAATGGGTCAGAGTTATTAAGTACTTTCAATAACTGTGTGATTGCTATGTCTTGATCATCAATTTACCATGTTGCCAATATTTTTATAATCAGAAAATTTTACCAAGAGTGGATTTTTTTCGAATTTATTTCCAGATAACTGAAGGGAATTGTGAATATCATTGGTTGGTACCAGTCCTTAGGGAATCCTACCAGAAATATCAGTGGTGCTGTTTGGGATGCTTTATGTTTTTTTCATTCATAATGGACTAGAAAACACTTTACCATTCTTTTGAGATAAAATATATATCAACCTGCTTCTTTCTAAACACAGTTTTATTGAATATTGAAGTCATTTTTCTGCTGATGTGACTCAAGTGTAATGCTTAGCTTTCTTCCTGAAATACTGCCATGCTTTCCATTTTCCTGTTGAAGTATCATCAGTGGCAGCATTGTGGTTTCTTTTTGATTCCTTGACTTTACATATTCAGTGTAGGGTCAATGTAGACACAATGATCTGCAGCAGGTAGGAAATATATGTCCCTCCCTGACTAGTGTCACAGGCTGCTCTCTCAAGAAAGTACACACATTCCTACTGGGGAAAAGGATGAAATTCTCTCTCTCATCATGATGGTCATTACCTTTCGTTTATGTAGCTGAATTTATATATGCATATGTAGTCCCTCTCCAACTCTTTTGTCAGCTCCCTTTAGATACTGGGAAGTTGCTGGAAGGTCTCCCCTAAGCCTTTTCTTTTCCAGGCTGAATAATCTCAACTCTTTCAGCCTCTCCACAGCAGAAGTATGCCAGCCCTCTGACCATCTTCATGACCCTCCTCTGGTTCACCCCAACAGGTTCATACCCTTCTTATGTTGGGAACCCCGAAGCTGAATGCTGTACTCCTGGTGGGATCTCACCAGAGCAGAGATCAAGTTGGGAGAATCCCTTCCTTTGACCTCCTGGACCCACTTCTGCAGCCTAGAATGTGTTTGGCTTTCTGGGCTGCCAGCCCACAGTGGTGGGCCAACTGTGTGCTCGTCCACCAACAACCCAAGTCCTTCTCCCCAGCACTGTTCTCAATCCATCTCCACTTAGCCTGTGTTTGTGGTTGGGATTGCCCTGGCCCACCTTACACTTGGCCTAGTTAAAACTCCTGAGGTCCACACAGGCCCAGCTCTCAAGCCTGTCAAGGTCTCTCTAGATGCTGTTTTTTCTCTCCAGTGTGTCCCTTCAGAGAGCACCACACTGCTTGGAGTCATCAGCAAACTTGCTGGGGGTGCACTTCTTCCCACTGCCTATGCCACTACAAAGACGTTAAACAGTGCCAGGAATAGTATTTTCCACTACAGTGAGTGCAACTACACTCATGCTTTTAAAGACTGAATTATGAAAATCAGATAACATCTTCAGATTATAAATTGTCATAGATATATAAACTTCAAAGAGATGTGCATTTAAATTAAATAATGATTTAACACAAATAGGATGTGAGCACATTAATGTGTGTATTCATGATTCTCTAACTGCTAGTCTACCCATGAAAACATACTAATAGATAATATAACATGATATTCAACTGCATTTAAGAAACAGTCTTGATCAGGTTTTACCCTCAAGACTGGGATTTTTCTTTGTATGTACAGTGAGCAGTTTTTCAAAGTGTTATCACTTGCAGCATGAAGACTTTCCTTCTGTTTTCCTTATTGTGCTATGAATCAAACATTGCCCTTTCCTCCAGAAACAAAAAAATAAAAGGTTTGGTTTCTTCCCAAGGATTTTCTCATGAAATTACTTCTTGAATGATCATTTGAATTCAGTGTCAACAAATCAGTCACAGTGTATGTATTTAACCAATACCAATATCTGTGTATCAAACTAGAATAATTTTATTATTATTAAAATAAAAATTAAGGGTTTTTTTAGGATAAAGATTTAAACATGACAGAAAGTAAGGAAAGATCTACTCATATTTCTAGAGGAAGGAACTAGGGGGAGGTAGAGATCAGTAGAATGGGAAAATTAAACTATAGGCCGACAACTGTGACTATATTTTTGGCTTCTGGTGAGATTCCGTGACACATGAAGTCTCTTGTGTCAGCTGAAGAGAGATCCTGTTTTTTTATGTTTGTTTCATCCTCCAACCAATATAAATAATTTGAACAGTAGAAATGCTTTCAGAAAGATACTTCCATTTTAATAAGGGTGATGGGTGACAACTGAATCTTTGAAAAATAAAAGCATTTGGAAGAGTGAAAATTTGAATATAGTACCCATGAAAAATGAAAGAGTAGTACAATGAAAGTGGGAAAAAAAAAAAAAACACATCAAGACAGCTATCCTGATTTTGAAGAGGGAAAATTCTTGCACTGACCTAAAGCTTACAGTTTCCATATAGTTTACTACAGCCTAAAGTGTTTTGAAGGTGAAGTGATTGTGCCAGTACACAAAGGGGTTTTTTCCAAAGCTAAAAGAAAAGGAAGAATTTTTTTCTTAGAAAATATGCCTTGTTCTAGCTATAGCCTTTTGCACTACTTAACATTTATCATAGTATATTCTTGTTTTTTGAGATATTCTCTATTTGAATAATAAGGGCTAAAATTATTTGAAGTAGTATTGAATATCCTAAGACAAAAGAAAAAAAAACATTGTATAGATTTGATTTGTTTTTTATTTAAAACCTGTATAAATATAGAACATTGTGCCATTTCTCTTGTGCTAATTTTGTTGTTGGCAGGAAAACTAAGAGAAAGATAAGTAAAATACAAATCAGGTATCTTGAATTTTAGAAATATAAGTCTTGAAGATCACAGAGATATCATAAAGAAGCCCACTGAAAGCAGAGAAGAAAAGAAGTTGAGGAAGGTGTTGTTTCCAAAGTTGATTATGTGAAATAAAACAGTTAAGAAAATGCTAAGATTGTTCTTCATAAGAAAGGAAAAATATGAAAGAAAAGAAAAACTCTTCACACCTGGAAGAATGAATGGATAGTTGAAATAGATGAGGAGAAACTACTCTTTCATATCATTGGTTTCTTAAATAATGAAAAGTCAAAAAGTAAGCTGACCCACTGAAAGTTGTGAAAAGCAGGAAACAGAAGTCTCTAATTTTCCTGTTGCAATTAAAACAATTTTTTTTGCCTTTAATAATAAATTTTCTATGAAAAGTTACTGAAATAATTTCAAAAAATGTCTGCAAGGAAAAAAAAAAAGGAAAAGCACATCCAAAAAGTGGAGGAAAAGGCATGAGAGTCACAAATTAGACTCTGGCAGTGGTTGCCTCCTCCAATAGTGTAGCCACTGATGTACACATCAAACCCATGATATCCCAGTAAACATCATTTAATGTCTAATATCACCCCCAATATATTTGTATGGACAAATATAGACTGTATTCTATGCCTTGTATGAGACTCTATTCTGATCTAAAATTATATGGATAAACTTCACAAGTAAAGAAGAGTTATTTTCTCTTTTGGTTGTTGATTGTTGGTAGTGTCTATATAAATAATTAAGTAAATTAATGCTGGAACACAAATGTCACATCATCTCTCTTCAGCCACAGGTTACAGATTCATTTGTTTTCTCTGCTTTACTTAATAGCTGAACGATTATACTGTGATGATACAGAGTGATGCAGAGCACCCAGACAATGCAAAGGAGAATCCCTTTATTGCAAAAACCTTTATTGCAAAAAACAGGTCTTTTTTAGCAGTTAGGAAGTTACCAGTTTACATCATTTTAAGGCACAACAAGCCCAAGCCAACCAACCACCACACACCACAACGTGGACACGTGGCAGTCACACAGCACATGTCTCAGGGCTCTCTACCCCTATTCGAGCTGAGTCACTCTCCCTTAGCTCCCTTTACTTAGCCTAAGTAGCAGTCCTGAGCCATGATTTTACAAGAGTAACAAGACCCTGAGTTTGTAAGGCTTTACCTCTATGCAGCACTACACTTTTAGTAGTTCAAAGAAGAAAAAGTGAATTTCAGCCAAAACACATTAGAAGTTGGTAGCCAATGTGTTATCTTTGAAAATGCCATATATGAACTAGAAGAGACTTCTTAGTAACAGGGGAAAAAACACAAAAATATTTCTAAAGAAAGATATTCCATAATCTAAAGCATATCCACAGTCTTTCTAAATCTAGGCTTTCATGTACTTTGGTTAAGTTTTTCTCTAAGAATAACAGAAAATATTTTTTTTTCATTTTTAACGAAGGAGAATATTTATCTTTTAAAATGAAAAAAATAAGTATAAACAACTTTGTACAGTTCAAGCAGAAGCATTTAAAAGTATGTTTTGTTCATTAGCCAAACCAGTTAGTCACTCAGTATGGTCTTAACAGGAAGCAACAAGAGACAAACAGTTTAACAGAGATGTATTTTATTGAATATCATTAAAGTCAAACTGTCACCGTGTTCAATTAGAAAATTCCAAAAACTCTCAGAAATCTCAATGAAGTTTAGATCGTGGTCAAATTTTTTCATCTGTATGTAATTGATATATCTGTGCATTGTAAAACCAGATTCAGTACTTGACTTGGAACAAATTCTTTGTTCTTGCTCAAATGTTATGATGTGTCTGATTAGCTCAGCTGTCTTCTTTGATGCTTTTCAAACCAGGGACAACCAACTGTCTTAGTTCTGCAGAGTAAGTTCTGTTGTTGCAAGTCTGCTGTGGTAACAAGCACAATGAGAAAAAGACATGGGGAGTAATGGTTTTTTTAAGTTTTCAAAGCCAATGAAAGTTCAGGTTCTTCCTGTTACTTGACTTTTCCACACTATTCATTCCAACTGAGATGACTTTTTATTTTTCCTTCTGTTGCAGAACCTGGGTTTGACCCAGGGAAAGCAGAGCTACATCTGAAGCTCTGTTTCTTTGATGTATACCCTTTATTCAAATCAAAGTTTATGTTTGACTCCCTCCAGTGTAAAGCTGAAGGCCTCTATATTTGTCTATTTCTCATGTTAGGATTGCATTTTTCCTATCTTGCTTGGTTCCACCTCCGGACCTCCAGCCCCTTCTTATAATTCACATATTTTGTAGTGCTTATTTTTTTGAAAATAATGAACTAAACACCTACCTGTATATTTCAGCTGATTTTCACTTCTATAATACTACAAAAGAACAAAAAAAAAAAAAAACCAACAAAAAAGAACCCTTTGTGTATTTACAATTATTTATATTGTTGAAGTGACCTTAAGTTCCCTGAGCAAACTAGAAAATTGAACTCACTTTTCAGATGTTGGTATAAAAGCAGTTAAAGAGTGCAATACTATACATCTATATTTTAATATTTTTTCCCCTTACTTTTATTCCTACTCTGATTCCTATACCTATTGGTAATCACATTTCTGTAACAGTTGATAGTGTCTGAATATTTTAGATATTCTAAATACTTACGAAACTAAACACAATTAATTGAGACCTTAAAAAGGAAACACATATGAACTGATACTGAAACCAATAAGAGGAGACTGAAAGAAAGTAAATGCCTGCTTCAGCTCTAAAAATTTCTGAGAATTATAATTTTGGATATGAAGAAAACATGAACTTTATTTCCAAAAACTTAAAGAATTTAAGAAATTAGAAAAGGAACTACATTAATAGGAACTATGGAGTACTTGTCTTTCTAACTGAAACTTTCGACCCTGGTAGTTTTCATAGAACTATAGAATTTTTTGGGTTTGGAAAGGACTTCAAAAATCATCTAGTCCAACTTTTTCATGGGCAAGAACATTTCCACTAGACCAGATCTCTTGAAGCCCCTTCCAACCAGGCCTAGGGATGGGACATCCACAACTTCTCTGGGCAGCCACTTCTAGTTTATTTTTCACCCTTATTGCAAAAAATCTTTTTTTTCAATGTCCAATCTATTATCTTTCAGTTTAAATCCACTGTCCATTGTCCCCAAAAAACATGCATGGTAAAAAGTCTCCAGCTTTCTTATAAGTCTCCTTATACACTGAAGGCCTCCATGAAGCTGTCTTTTTTCCAGTCAGAACAAACTCTGACTCCCTCAGTCTTTCTGCATAAGAAAGCCCTCATGATTTTCAAGGCCCTTCTTTTTATCCACTCTATCAGATCCATGTTGGTCTTGTACTGATGACTCCAGAGCTGGACACAGTACTCCAAATGGGTTCTCATCAAACCAGAATAAAGCAGAAAAAAAAATCACCTCACCTGGACTGCTGACTGCCCTTCTTTTTATGCAGCCCAGAATATGTTTGACTTTCTGGGTTACAAGTGCACCTTGATGGCTCATACCCATTTTTTCTTCCATTAGTATCCCCAGGTTTTTCTCTACAGGGCCACTCTCCAATCATTCATCCCCCTGACTGTATTGATATGGGGTCTGCCCTGACCCAGGTGTAGAACTTTACATTGGTCTTGTCAAACTTCATGACGTTTCCAAGGACCCAGTTTCCAAGCCTGTCAAGATCCCTCTGAATGGTATTCCTTCTCTCTAGCAAATTGACTACATCACACAACTTGGTGTCATGCATAAATTAGCAGAGGGTGAACTCAGTCTCATTGTCTATGTCACTGGTGAAGACATTAAGCAGCACTTCTCCCGGTCTATACTTGGTCCATAAATCTATTCCTGAGAGACACAACTCATCACTGGTTTCCATTTTATCCTAGAGTCATTAACTGCAACTCTTTGGACACAACCATCCAGCAAATACCTTATTCATTCTAACAGTCCATACCTCAAACCTGTACCTCTCCTATTTAGAGGTAAGAATGTAATGTGGGACCATATCAAAGGCTTTACAGATCTCCAGAGAGATGAAATTGATAGTTCTTCCTTTTTCCACTGATACAGTCATTCTTTCAGAGAAGGCCACTAACTTAATCAAGCATGATTTGCCTTGATAAAGCCATATTGTCTGTCTCTCATTACCTCCCTGTCTTCTACATGTTTCAACATAAATTCCTGGAAGATCTTGTTGGATACCGAGGTGAACCTGAATGGTAGTTAGTTACCAGGACGCCCCTTTTTAAAAACAAATGTGATGTTTCCTTTTCTCTGGTAAATTGGGAGATTACCTGGCTTCCATGACTCTTCAAATATGATGGAGATCACTTTAGCAACTATATCTGCCAATTTCCTCAAGGTCCTGGGTTGTATCTTGTCAGGTCTCATGTAATATAGGCTAGCACATTTTAGTAATTTAGATTTTAATCATTTTTTTCCATATTTTTTCTTCTTTTTCCTCTATCTTTCTTTTTTCTTTTTTTTCTTTTTTTTTTTTTTAACACTCTGGCAAAAATGGGATCACAGGTTTGCATTATTTGCAGTTCTTGTAAAAGCATCTGTCTTCCATTATCTGATACTATTTCAAGTTGTTACTCTTACTCTATGTTCCCCTGTGAAGACTGCTTTGATTGCTCTTTTTCCATGTTAGATAGTTGATATATTTTAGTGACTTGGAGAGACACCTCTGTGACCATCTCTGCTTTGATGGTTATTGCCTTCTTTTGAATTGGTGTATTACTGCCTTTCTATTTTGCTGTCTTTCCTTTTCATCTGCCTGAATTGTCTTTATGGATTGAGGCAGCTCATTCTTTGTGAGCAGAAGGTGAATGTCAAAGGTAGGATTTGTCTTATCCAACCCAAAAGTTGGAATTCAGATCTCCATGCCTTAGCAAGTCACCTGCACTCCTGACAGTTCCATGTCAAAAAACACAAGACTTATAGGGTAAGACTGCTCATGAACTAAAGTAAATATCTATAGTGACCCTTAAGTATTATACCCTTCATTAGTCCTTTTATTTTCATTTAATACAGAGGGAGGTGGTCATTAAAGGCTCAGGTGCAGACAGCTGCATTTGAGAAAACTGAAGTGAGTTGAACATGCAAACATCTCCAAGTTGGCTGATTTTATCCACGTAAATGAAAAAGAAAGTGAAGAAAAAGTATAAGGTAGTAAAACTGATATAACTATTTATCATTATTATAAACCAAGTAAATGGCATTTTTTCAACAAAAAGCTTTTCTTCTCCTGTTTTTTTTTTTCTTCTGCAAATATCCCAAACCATCTTGTTCTCTAGTATATTTTAATACCATAGTTTACAGAAAAACGCCTGTCTAAAATTCCCAGTAGGAAAGGCCCTTCACATTTTAGCATCTTCAACATCTGTGGGAAACAAAAATAAAACACAAAAATTACACCCTGCTAAACCTGTCTCTGCAGGGAAGATTTTACTAGTGTGTGAATAAGTAAAACCATTTGTCCTCATGGACTCATGCTGACTGTGCACAGAGGAGGCTGGGGTTGCTTCCCACTCCCATGCAAGATGTTGCTGTTAGAATAAGATTATCTGTTTACCAGTTTGTTTATATTTCTTTAAAAAAAGAATAAACACATACAGCCTTAAAAAAATAAGTGGAAGTGAATAAGAAAGCAATATATAAAGGACATATATTTATAATGTTCTCATAAATAAACCATCAGCTGTTCTTACCATATAATATCTTAATTCTCATGGAAAAGCTGTCAGTGCCCCTTTTTCATACCTATAACACTTCTTTCATCCTACACATGACTTGCAGCATTATTTGTTAGTAAATTTGTCTGAAGCTTTCTTTTAAAAACATTTCTATTAGTTACATGTAGCTTCATATGAATATAACTGCCCAGTTTACTTTGTTGGTTTTTTTTAATGGAAGAATATTGAGAGTCTATTTTTAATTAAACAAATTATTTTACTCACTGTTCCTTTTCAGATCTCCTAAACCCATTCTGGTCAGTGTCTTCTCACTTTCTTAATAATGTGGTTTCAGAGGAAAGCCTTGCCTAAATATCTTATGTGAGATTTTCAGGCTGCCTTTGATCTAGCGTTTTTACTTTGTGTGGGAAAACAAGAACACTACTAAAATGAAACCAAGTCATCTGAGAAAATTTTATTTAACCATTTAAAATTATTACTTGAAATGTTTTTTCCTGTGTTTCTCTTTTTTTTGGAATACAGGGCATAGGTTTGTGTAAAGGCACCCAGTTTGGATAGGACCTTGGAAAAGCTACTGATTGTGCATACATTAAACATTGAATCTCATTTTTAGCAGCGAAATATTCTTGGAGCCTATCTCCACTGAGTGTGTACCTATTTCTTGCATCTTTTAGCAGTGATCTAACAATGTAAACAAAATCTCTACTAACATTCAGAATTTGTAAATGGTTAATATATGAAATTTCTGAAAGAGTAACATTCTAAGATCTGGCCAAGATACAGAATAGGGCTAAGCAGTAACAAAAAGTTCATTAATAAGAGGCACAAAATTCCCCAAACTATCCTGAATCTAATTTATTTTCCCTCTCATTTTCTGCCCTTGAAAGGAAAGCACAAAATAAAGTACGAAACACAATAAAACAAAACTTAAGCAATTTCCCTGACACAAGCCATGATAGCTTCTCTTTTGCCATTTATCATGTTTGATCCTCTCAGAGTTCTATTCTCATGGAATTCAGGGTTCTTTCCTTCCATTTTAGTCTCTTTAGGCTCTTTTACTGTTCTCATCAATGTGGCAAGTTTTTCATTTACAGGTTGAACAGAATTTATCTGTACATGCGCTTCCAAAATTATCTGTGTTCTGCCATTCATCAGCTTCAGTATGCATTCTATATAGTTGTATCTATCAGTCTTCTTTTTTCTTTATTTCCTATTGTAGAGATATAATTTCTTTGTGGT
Organism: Toxostoma redivivum; assembly: GCA_013397375.1. Lineage (NCBI taxonomy): Eukaryota > Metazoa > Chordata > Aves > Passeriformes > Mimidae > Toxostoma > Toxostoma redivivum. The sequence goes on from VXBI01001937.1 coordinate 936,155, forward strand.
AGCCATGTCTCTCCATATAGACTACAGGCTTTTGCAAGCATAAGGGTAGGGTTTGTTTTTCCTAAAGTGCTTCCAGGAAGGTAAGGTATTTCAAAATCTGTTTCTTTCTCTAGGAAACTTTCTTACTCTTTTTCATCTGTAGAAAGAAAACACAATGATTTACATAATTTAGAAAGAAAATACTTGTTATGTAAAGGATAGTTCTTTCATATGTTAAGCAAGATCAGTCCATTTTTGTCATATTTTTCATTCCATAAAATCACAACACTGTCTTTGAGGAATTCTTTGCAAGTGGAGATACAGGAATAACGAGAGCACCCTCCACAGCTGCTGCTTGTCAATAGCATTGCTGTATCAGCAACATACCTAAACAATCTGGGATGACAGGAATGCTATTTCCTTTCTCTCTCCAGGTGGGAGCCACTCCCCACTCTTTTCATGATTAAAGAGAGTGACCCCAATGTCAGCTGCCTGGGCTTCAGGAAATATACCACTTTTTTGTAATGACAGTTTTAGGATTCCAGGTTTTGGTACATGAAAGTAGATTGTTTGTTTTGGTTTGGGTTGGGGTTTTTTTTGTGAGGGGTGAGGGGGGAGTGGAGGTAGAGGAAGAGGGAGCTGGTTTATGTAATCACTGTGTTCACTGGAATAACACTTACCTTGTTTTTAACCAAGAAGAAGAACACAGAAATGTGCTAGCTCAGTTATGAATTGCACTGGCAAAGGACTTCTCAAGTGTTTTTCTCAAGTAATACGTTCATGCACATCCCACATAACACACGTAGGTCTGCTCAGTAGCTTTCTTTCAAATACAGTTTTATATCTCTAAAATTGTAACAGTTACAGCAAGGAAAGGATAATCTTAAAAAAAAAAACAAAAAAAAAACAAACAAAAGACTCATGACTGAGTGAAATCATGCAAACTTCATTCTTCTGGCTTGCTAATGACAAGTTCCCTGGGGGGTTACACAATTCACAGCCTGACATATATTTTACCACAAGCACATTGTCTCTGTTGATTGAAAACTTTCTTCTCAGACTTTGATAGGTGGTGAATTAGACACAGTAAGTTTCATCTCCATACATTGCATCATTTGTATTAATTTTTCCCAGAGAAACTTGTATTATACAAAGTATGACTTGGATTTTTTAGATGCATTTGAAATCAGTGGGGCAGAGAGCTGCATTATGCTTATAGGAGAAAATAATGCAACTTGCTAGTAGCAAATAAGCAAAGCAGCCTTTCTGAGGACCAAGTTCCCATCCTACACATGATTCTGGACGGACTACTGAAGAATTATCTAGTTTAGTTGTCTTGCTTTCATTTTCATTAACTGTTAAGGACCAGAGAGAGAAGTCAGACATATGACTTAGATGCCTGAAATAGACACCTTATGAGTGCATGAGGTCCCTCTGAAAACCTTCAAAGCATCCATCTAGGATCAAATGCAAGAGTATTTAATTATACAAAATGAAGAAGCTTTATTTAGAAGAAATTGCTCACTAGGCTTTTGAAGATATTTGGAATTTCTATGCAAAAATTGGCTAGATTTTATGGCAAAAGTGGTGGGAAAAATTTTGGAGATGAAATCAGAAATGTAGTCTAAAAGCCCCAGTGTATCTTTTGATTTAAAAATTTAATTTCCTAGTTATCACTTGGAAAAAAACACTGAAAATTGAGGTCACAAAAGGCAAAGCAAATGTTGAGTATATATGAACAGTAAACCGTAGATAGATGCAAAAATATGTCAAATATTTGGAAAAGCCATGCAGAATTTAGCAAGTGAATAGAAAGCAACTCAAATAATCAGAAAACAAAAACATCTCCTTACTGAAGAAAAGAGATTTTCTTCAGAGAGAAGAAATAGAAATAGACATGAATATTTGATTTTATCCCTCCCTAATTGACAAATGAATTACCCCTATACTCATACAGAAAGAGGAAAAAAACCCAACATTTATTAGGTTGTAAACACCTACATACTAAGATGTCAGATTTTTTTTCTTCTGTTTGAGAATAAATATTTTGAAGATTACAAAGAATAAAGCAGGAACACTGGACTTGATAAATGTTTCCAAATTAATCTCCTCTACTAGATCATTATTCTGTCACTGAGTGTTTTCCCCTAACTGTAGTGTTATGAAACAACAAGTGTATTTACAGCACAATCTAGGACTAAAATGAGACACAACTATTTTTCTGAAGATTATCTTTGCAAACTAATTGCAAACTCCAAGATCAAACAAAAAAGTAAATTAAGTTTCTCAACTCTTACCCTTTCATTTCAATATCACTGGACTAGATTCAGGCTTTACTAATTGGTACATGCCTGTTATAGAAGCTGGACTAGCAGCCTCACTCTTGGAGCAGCAGGAGGAAGGGTTGCTATGTAACTAATTACAGCCATCAGCAGTGGCTCTGTTTTAAACGGTGTATCAATTAGGCAGTCTCCTAGAAGCACACACAAGTGAATTTGCCATTAACAATGAACAGCTCTGTGAAAAGAGCGCAGTATAAATTTACTTAGTCCATCCTGGGATTAGGTAGACAGCTCTACGCTTATTTGGCCTCTGAAGTAAATTTCAGTGGAAAACTTAAGAGGCTTTTCTCCGCCAAAATGAATTTTGCCACATACTTGGTGCCTTATTGCAATACAGACTGTATTCCAATTCCAATTACACTAATGCAAGCTGTGAGTAAATTCATTGTGCTCACTGGAATTACTCTAGATTTACAACAGTGTTATCTGAGATTTACACCTCTATAAATTAATCTCAAATGTGGCCACATGGTCTATATGGTTGTTATCTTAATAGGAAAAATATAGTTGCATAAATATCTAATATCTTTCTTACTAATTTGGGACCTCCTCATGGCTGCTTACTTACCCAATTTTATTAATTTACTACAACAGAAACATGTCCAATTAATAAGGAAGGTAATTCACTCACTGTTCATGATTAGCAAAACTTTTCTTTGCCATTCCTACATAATATTTATCTCCCTGAAATGTTTGGTACTGTTCTTAAAATCTTAAGGATGGTGGAGGTTTCTTGTTTCTAAGGCTGTTAAAGTAACCAGCTTTTTTCATAGTGATGACCAAACAAATCTGAGCTATGGATTAGAACTGATCTAGCAGGAAAATCACAAATTTTACATTTTCAAGAAACATGACTAGTGGAAAAATTCTTTAATATTAATTAAAACTGCCACATACGTCTCTCAGTCATTCTAGTTTTCATTTAAAATCTTATTTCTGTTTGGGCTCTAGAATTTTTGCAGCTATAGGAATAACTAGGACAAACCACATTTTCTTTTACATAAAATTGATTGCTTCTAAAACTTCAAGGAAATTAGATATGCCCTCTATCTCTCTTCTTGCACTGTTCAGTGGGGTTTTTTGCTAGCTCTTTCACAGGAGACTTTTATATAATAGAAGCTGCAAAAGAAAAATCATGCAAATTATGATTGCATTAAATTAAGCTGTTCTCAGCTCTAGTAGTGAGCTAAGGCCAGGTTGAGTTGGTTCCCAGAGGCCTCATTGTTCACTCTTCTAGGCAATAAAATAGTTACTCCAGAGTCATTACTGTGTATGAGACAAGTCGCTGCAGCTCTTCTCAATGAGGAACCTGACCCAAGGATTTCATAGCAACAAATCATCCAGTTTCTACACAGATACTTTAACTCTTGCTCTTCTCAGTCCAACAGAGTAAAACAACAGTTATCTTACTGTAAACAAGTGCTATCCTAATCTTTCTGTGCTGAAAATGTCCTTTTGAAGAGATGACATTATGCCAACATTTGGCAGTATTAGTTTGTCAGACTATACATTCTAATTTATGATACTTTAAATTATATATTCCAAAATAAAGAAGCAATGTGTGCCAAAGTCCAAACCTGCCTTGGGGAAAAAAATAAAAAAAAAAAAGAATAAATGAAAAAAAAATAGAAAAAAGAAAGAAAAAAGTCACTTTCAAAGAAAACATTTAACAGGAAATGTAGATTACTCGTCATCACCTTGAACACTGTATAACTACTTGTACAAAGTTGAGATTTAATGTTAAAATTTAGATTTTTAGGTATATAGTACTTTGTGTTGTCATAGAATAATTATATTGTGAAGCAGAAAAAAATAAATATTCAGTAGCTATAAATTCCTGAAATTTTGAACTTTATTCTTTCTTTCTTAAAGGGAATGAATTATCAAAATACAATGGAGTAAAGAAAGAACTTTTGCTTTGGTGCTTTAAATGGTGCTACAAAACATTTAATTTTTTGATCCCTAGAGGCAGGAAAGTATGATAAGACACCAGTGAACTTCTATTTCTTCTTTCTGTCAGTGAAGCAGTGAAACAAAAAAAATACTTTTATGTGTCTCAAATATACATGTACAAATCCAAAAATATACACTATTTAAGTAAGTTAAATTCTTAATCATGCCTTTTTTACCCTGAGGTGAGAGAGAGGTCTAGAAAGTAGAATGGAGGAATACTTTTTTTTCCTTTTTATACTTGTTGAAGAAAAAGATGTAGAGAAAATTGAAGGATTGAAAAATACTTTTGAATTATACTGTATTGGTGCACATTATTCTAATCTGGAGATCATTAGACTGCTCTCATTACTACTTTTTTCATTTTTTTTTTGTTACTATTATTATTATTATTATTAACTTTCATTATTATTTTTATCCTGTTACTTAGTTTCCAGGGTCAGCTCTACATATCTATACATATAGATATATTGTGTTGGGCTTTTTTCCTGCTTTTCATACTGTTTGCAAAAATGCTAAGATAGCTACATTCAAACTGCTCCAGAAAACAAGAATTAGCAAGCACCTAGCCAATGTACTGTATCCAAATGCTTAGTCTGCTTGCATATTATAAGGCTTCCACCAATTTCCAAAACACAGACGAAGTAAAACCTTAGTCCTGGGTATTCATTGGAAAAGTGACAACTCCTGGAGGAAAAATTGCAATTGAAGTTAAACAAATGGGGCAAACAAAAGCAATTGCAAAAATTACCAAGGGCCACATAGACCCTCTCAAGATAGCTCTGGGATATTGCAATTCTGAACAAATCACTACTATGCCACCTCATGAAAATAAACAAAACACACTGTGGCTCTTGTATCTTAATCAGGTGGGAAAGAGTTGGTACTAGACAATTAAAAAAACCCCACATTTGCTAGTTAAATTATAATGGTCCTTACTCCAGCTTAGATGTCATCCCTCAGGTAGCAAGGATTTAATTTGACTGCACACCTTATGTTGGTCAACCTGATAGAATAAACTGTGCCAGAATAAAATATGTTTTCTCTTTATTTAGTGAGTTAAAATATGCACATTTAAAAAAAGAAACCAAACATGTATATTATATCAGAAAGGTATTGTGATATAGATGTGGTGCAAGGACTTGTAAAGAACTTGAAAATATTTAGAAAAAATAAAGTTTAAGTATAATTTTTATATTGTTATTTAAATTGCAATGTCCAACATCCTTTATGACTCTGGCTTTCTACAAGAGTTATTAATTTACTTGTACGATTGCTTTCTCCCCATCTCCACAACAATGTTAACAAAATACTAAAGAGGTCAGCAAACACCACAAAACTGGGAGGAGCTGTCGTCTCCCTTGAGGGCAGGGAGGCCCTGCAGAGAGACCTTGACAAAACAGGGGGCTGGGCAATCACAACCCCTGTGAAGTTCAGCAAGGGAACGTGCTGGGTTCTGCACCTGGGATGGGGCAATCCTGGATTGTTGGAGCTCAGGACATCCTTTTGGGAGTCCAGAGTTGCCAGGACCCCTGTCAGGGGGCTCTGAGATCCTGGAATGATGCCCAAAACATCTGTGGGTTTGATTATAGCCCTTGAAACAAATTACCAGCTTTATATCAGAACTTAAAAGTCACAGAAGTTTAAGTAGTGTTATCACAGAGTGAAATGTAGATTCTAGGACTTTTGGGAATGGGGATTTTAGAACACAAGATGGAGTAAAAAGCACGTGTTTGGTCCTTCTTTCTTCTTCTTCTTCATCTACATTTTCTGTTGTGGAGCTGGCACTTTTGGATTGGTTTAGAGTAGAATTTCACTGTCTAACATAGATGATAGTAATTGGGAAATAATTCTAAACATAATGTACGTAGTTTGTAGTATAAAAGATAACACCGCCCTGAAGGAGAGAGAGAGAGACTGCTGATGGCTGCCTTGCAAGACAGACCTCGCTGGACTGAGAGAGAAAATATTATAGATAAGAAAAGAATAAACAATCCTTGAGACTGGGAGACTAAAGAGCTCTGATTTATTCCTACTCGGGCACATGAACTGCCAAACAAGAACTTTTACACATCTTGGAGAAAAAAAATCCCAAGCCAGATTCTGAGACTGGATGTACGGTACAGAGTGGGCAATGGGATGCTGGAAAGCAGTGCCATGGAAAAGGACCTGGGGCTCCTGGTTGAGGGGAAGTTGAACATGAGTCAGCAGTGCCCTGGCAGCCAGGAGGGCCAAGCATTTCCTGGGGTTCATCAGGCACAGCATCACCAGCTGGGCAAGGGAGGGGATTGTCCTGCTCTTCTCTGCACTGGGGCAGCCTCCCCTTGAATATTGTGTGCAGTTTTGAATGCCACAATATCAGAAAGATATCAAACTATTAAGAGAGTGTCCAGAGGAGGGCACCGAAGATGACTTTGAAGGGAATGAAGGACCTTGAGGGGGAAATGTAGGAGGAGCAGCTGAAGGCACTTGGGCTGTTCAGCCTGGAGAAGACTTGAGGGGAGGCCTCATTGCAATCTACAACTTCCTCATGAAGCGAAGAGGACAGGAAGACACTATTCTTTCTCTTCTTTCTGGTGACCAGTGAGAGGACTCATGGAAATAGCCTGAAATTGTGTCAGAGGAGGTCAGGTTGGATATTAGAAAAAAGTTCTTCACCCAGAGCATGGCTGGGCAGTGCAACAGGTTCTCCAGGGAGCTGATCACAGCACCAGCCTGACAGAGTTCAAGAAGCATTTGGACAGTGTTCTCAGCCAAATGGTGTGACTCAGAGTGTCTTGTGCAGGATCAGGAGTTAGACTTGATGATCCTTTTGGGTGCCTTCTAACCCAGCGTATTCTCCAATTCTGTGATTCTATGAATACTCCACGGATAATGTATTGTTATTATACCTACCTTATGGTCAAGGAGTTGATACTCAGAGGATGTGAGAGGTGGATTTATCATACATCACAACTATCTATTTATGAAACACAGGGCAAGCTTCAGATGCAATATGTATTTGATTGCTATTTGTTGCATACTTAAGGGCCTTACGTCCTTGGTATTAAAATTTTCCAAGCATCCAAAAAGTATATTTCTTGGCATACCCAGAAGTCTTGCCAGTGCTTAAAAAATTGATGGATTACCTCATGCTCAAGGCCCCTAAGGAGCTACAACCTAACTATTTATCTTCCTATCTTGTCCATGTACTTGCTCTAGTAGATGTTCCCAGAACAAGCCTGATAAACCACACTGTGTTCAAGAAGCAGATGCCAGCTGTAGTGCCGTCATTATCTCCTAAGAAGGCAATAAGAGCAAAACTGTCATTCATACACGAGAAATTATATTTAATTCCCTCTTCTCACCAGGGGAATTTGAATGAGTGCCTCTGAAACACTGGAGTATGCAACAGCATGTAGCATAAAATATACAGTACATTCAGATGGAATATTTCATCCTTTCAAATTTAATTCTATTTATACAGAATAATTAGAAAAAATAAAAGTAGGAAGTTACAGCATGGATATAGGAGTGAGTGCAAACAGGCTTAAACACAGAGTGGCTTGACAGCATGGGTATGCTGCTGTTGTGCTTTCTCCCCATAATCCCTAGACTCACACTGCCTCTACACAGCTGCCACAGGGCACTAGCAGAACTACCTTGACAGCAATTGGTTTTATTCCTATAAAATGGTGGTTATTATACTTGCTAGAGGGGCTACCTCACTGTCTAATATTTCCTTAAATCAGAATATATTTTTGAGAACTAAGGAATAGATCTGAGTCTCATGGTTACAGACCATTAAATGATTGTCTATGACTGTCCAAAAGGATGTTCTTTGTGTCTGGGGCAGAAAGATACTGAAAATTGTGAGTAGATAAACTGTGTTTTCTATAGAGTTATGAAAACGTCAAAGCCAATATGTTTAGCCACCAAGTAAATAAGAGCAAGTGACAAAAGGAGAAAATATACATCACAATTCAGGAATCACTGTAAAAATCAAGTTCACAGAGATAATTGCTTTCATTAAGATAGGCGTTGCCAAGCATGTTACAGAAGAAGAATTCATTGCAGACCATGTGAACTTTCTGAGATTTCTCAGGTCCCAGCATGTGCCAAGTGTTTTCCTAGCACACACTAAGACTCAGGTTCTAGTGCGCTTCCATCAGGAGGGAAAAAAAAGTAAAAATCAGTGACCTACTTTTGGAAACATGGTAAAACAGACACTCAGAACCTGAGTAAACTGATCCAGCTCACCATCTCTACATATAATTGTCCTTCAGCACTGATAAGTAAAGTTCTAATTCCAGTGGGGTGAAAATCTAGACATGGGCTTTTAAAATGTCAAAATGTAGAGCTAAAAAAAAAAAAAAAAAAAAAAAAAAAAAAAAAAAAAAAAAAAGCCAAACAAAAAGAACTGAGCTTGCAAATGCTATTTTTGCTGACAGCTTTAAAGAAGAATAACAGTCCTTTTGACCTTGACAATTATCAGTTCCCTATCTGACTTCTTTTTCTATGTGTGTGTTTTGCAAGGTTTTACAAAGTTTCGACACTAAGGAAGATAAACGACAGTGAATGGTATCAGGTGTCCTGCAGTATTTTCTGCAGTGCCCAGGGGTTCCACTTGGTTTTAGTATACTCAGCACCGGGATGGGCTGTGCTAAGCATTTTATTGAATTTGTAGAGAAGGTGCTGGTGCAATTATTATCCATGTAATTTGCCTTCTGGGACAAAATTTGTTAGTCAAATATCCCCTCTTCATTCTTTTTTAGTAAAGCTGAGTAGCTTTGACACAAAGCTCCTCATTTCAATGAAAAAATATTTCAAAGTAGTCATCAGGAAAAATAATCAATGAAAATATTTTTCAATATTCTTGTCTGAGAAAAAAAAAACAACCAAGAAACAAAACAATAAAACAAAAAAACCCCAGCAATATTAAAACTGTAAAAATAATAAACTGGATAAACTTATCAGATTCAATGAGAGACTGAAATGCATATATCAGCCAATAATTTATTCAAGAAGTTTTGCTGATATTTTAAACTGTGAAAATAAGATTGAAAAAATAAAGCAAATAAATAAATAAATAAAATCTACCGAGGATCTGAAAGTCTTTAATGTTATGTCCACAAAGCATTCCATGGAGGTTGGGTGTCTATATTTCATAGTATATGTGCTTTTATAGATAATTTCTACTGCTGTGTTTTCTCGAGTAACTTCTAAATAACTTCTTATTACTTCTTTAAGTAATAAGAAGTTACTTACCCCCCCCAAAAAAGCATATCCCAAGAAAACTTATCCCAAAAAGCTTTGATCTCCTATTTAACCCAGAGATCATCTCATGCCATAGTTCAGTACATGTAATATAAAGGCAGAGTTTTAGAGTGCACAAATATCACTGGCTGGTTGCATTACAGGTTTGGAATTGCTACAAACAACTTGAACTGAAAAAAATGAACACAAAAAGACTACTTATGATTTTGAAATTATTTGAGTGGCACACATATAAACAAGAGAAGAGGCCAATCCAAGGGCCATGTTGTACAAACATAGCTGATAATTCTTAGAGGGATCTAGCACAGTGGATGCAAACCAGTCCAAATATCACTGGTTTGCTGATCCCTGCCCCAAACCGATAATTTGGTAGTGTTGATGTAAATGCTTCTCTCTTACACTGCTTTCTCTTGTAGGCCTTTCATCTGGTGTTTACCTCAGTTTATCTGAGTTGAAAAATGCAGAATCCTTCCTGCAAGGGTGAAAAACTCAGAATCCTCCCTGCAAGCAAGAATTGTATCCATTAGAAAAACAAAACAAAACAAAACAAAAAAACCACACAACAAACAAAACAAAACAAAAAAACACAAACAAAAAAAAACACAAACAAACAAATGAACAAAAAAAACCCCAAACAAACCTTGACTCTTTTCTGTCAAAAGATAAACTATGCTTATGTTTTATATAAGTCTATAGTGGATGGTCAGGGATAACTGCTGTCCTGAAACTGCTGGAAACCTCTGCTTTATCAAACCAAATGCTTGATAGGTCTGAAGGTAGAAGAACTTCCATTCTTGCCTATATTGTGGACCAAAAATATTGTAGAATTGGTTTGTCAGAAAACCAGTACAAGGACTATCTGAAAGAACAGAGAACAGGGGAAAAAAAAACTTCTATTTTTTAGCTGCAGTGTGGAAATTAGTAGTCAAATATGTACTGACCTCTTGAGGGGAGGGGAAATACATTGTTCCACTCATTATGCTCTAATAAGTTTGCCATGCAAAACCTTTATGAGATGGCAAAACTTGACAATATGAGTCTCAGGCCAGACAGGGCTTCAGAAGAAAGCTGGGTTTATTGTCTTGGTAGGTAGGAACCAATGACTGAGATTTTCAAATAAGAGGAACTCTAACATATAAAAAGAGAAGGTAGCTAGAAAATTTTGAAGGTAACATGGGAATCATTGCAGTTGTGAGTGTAATTCTGTATTCTATATAAAATCTTCTACTGTTTTCTGGAACACTGATGTTTTATGTGTCAATATGTGATATTTATTTGATTTCAAGAAGCTAAAACCAGTCAGTTTCAGCATGTGTAGTACAAAATTCACATTCTGTCTTTCACAGACATGAGCTAGGCTCACGCCTCACTTGAAGTCATGACCATGTGAGCTCTGAGTCACATTATGTGGCAAAACTACTATTCAAGCCAATAGAGCTGGGATTCATCTCACCTAACTTCTGGAATGTGATTAATCTGCCCTGGTTTGGAGCTTTAGAAGGAGATGAATCACCTTGTAGTTATACCTGTTTTTCTCCACTGACTGCAAAAGAACTCTCAATAACTTTTGCAGATGCAGATTTCTACTCTATGGATGACTAAAGTTAGGTGAGATAAACTGATAAACCTCAGTTGAGTTTCTGTAAAAGCTATGGCCAAATGAAGTACAGGGAGCAGAGGGTATAAAGACAATCTTTTTGCTTGATTAATCCTTGACAAAACTAGAGGTTTCATCAATATATCTTCTAGCCAGATTTTTGAAAGATGTACTGGAAAGCTTCTTTCAAAGAAAAGAAAATTTAAAAAAAAAAAGAAAAAAAAAAAAAANTACTATGTACAAAATAAAGTTTAATAAAAAACAAAAAAGAAAAAAAAAAGAAAAAAAAAAAAAGAAAAAATATAATGATAATAGAATACAATCCCTGTGTGCAATAATGGTTGGGGTTTTTCCAGAATTTTGTCAGCCTTAAGTAACTGTCAGCAGGGGCTTAGAGTTCAGACAGAGGATCAAAGAGAGCTGGCATATTACTATTACTTAAAATGTGTATGTTTCTCATACATCACAAGCTTTCAAATTGCAGTGAGTACAACATATTTAGTGCCTTACCATGATATGTAATAGGTATTAAGTTAGACCATTTGGTTTCATTTTGCAATTTTGATTTAGAACATTCCAGTCTGGGCATTGCCATGCTGAACGTTGGTTTCTAATCTATTTGAATTGCTTTATTCATCACACTGTAATTCTGTTTTTCCGACTGTACTTTGACCTACAGTGAGACCTTACTGAAAGAATAAAAGTTGAAGGGATTGAAGGATTCTCAATCAATTGACAGATTGCCATCACCTTCACAGTAATTTTCAATTCTTATGCATGAATCTCATGTTAGAGCATAAATATATTTATCACAAGAAAATGTAATATAAATTCATTGCTACCAGAACGCATGCATAATAGTTTTGAAATTTTGTAATATATATAAGTTGTTGCCTAGAGAAAAATGCTTTGTATATAGTGCATGCAGCTATGCATATGTACACATATACACACATGCATACATATGTTTATATGACTGAAGGATGGAGGGAAACAGAGACATTTATTATGAATTACAAATGAATGTTTAATCTTGACAAGGCTTTACTTGTTTGAGAATCAAATCCCGATTCCTCAAAAAGCAAATTATCAGAAAGATTCTCTTTCGCTGCTGTCATTAACAGACACTGAAGGCAGTTTAGCTTGGTTTCAGCATCGCTCTTGGGCCACAGCTGCTTACCAGGCAATCTAAGTACCACTTGAACACTCAGTTGCAGATTGACCTTGTGGTAATTGAGGTTATGAAAAGGCTCTTGTTCTCTAAAATCTCAAATGAACACCTCTCCCTCTGGGAGACAGCAGGACATTCAGCAATAGCAGCCCTGCTGAACCTGCGAGATTCTTTCTGCCTCTCTGGTCAGTGCTGAAGTCAGGATGAGAAACAAATGCCTGTGATGGAGCATAAGGAATGTAATGGAGTAGCAAGTCAAAATGAAATTATCTGGGCTGCAATTATTTTCCTTTAATTATGCCCCATTCTGCGACCCAAAAAAAACCTGCTAAGTATTTGAAAACATATTTTTAACACTTTTCTCACTGATATCAGAAATATTTTGTGTTCTTAGTTTTGATTTTGTCCATATTAAAAAAAAAAAAAAGAAAAGGAAAAAAAAAAGAAAAAAGGAAAATAATGACATGCTAAGATCTCATTTCTTTAAAGCAGAGAACCATCTAGTGAAGTTATCAATTACTTCACTTTGCAGCATGAGCCAGCATATGAACATCTCTGCCCCTGCCAGTAATTAACATTACAGTCAATGGGAATTAATGTTGAGGCTTTCAGAGGAAATGGGGATAATTAAACTAATCACAAGAAGTACACAACAATTATTGTTATAATTTTAAATCTCAAGCCAATTAGCTACGCTAGCCACTCTCTTTGGCAAAACTCACTGTTTGTGGTAGCTAAATATAAGATTAAAATTAGCAATGGCAGAACATCTTTTAGCTACTCAACTTAGGTCAGGACTTTTTGTTTTGATTTAAAAGTTGTATACAAAATTAAGGAAAGACTCTCTAGTGGCAAAACCCTTTTAAACAACTTCTTAATACTGAATGGGCCTGAGTATCCTGCTGGAAATACAGGAACAGGGTTAGCTCCAAAGGAACCGATGACAGGCACGGGTCCTCAACATCAGAAACTGAAGAATGAACACTGTTATTTTAAGAGAATGTCTTGCCTGAAGATTTTGATCCATGTAACGAGTGTATTAATATGCATTAATCAGTACTAGACAGGTGAAATTGTCTCTGTAGACGACCAGACCTAAGCATATTTTTGCCTCAAGTATTTGGAGTATTTTTTCTGAATATTGTTTCAGGAAAGGTGTGATCAGAGGAGAGGATCCTGTGGAGCTGTGGCAATGCCATGCTGAGCAACTTCCTGCTCTACCTTGGGACTTGTGCTCAGTCCCAACCTCCCAGCTCATTTCCTGGAGGAGGGCTGGCTGTGCTTGCAGCAACAAAAGCAGATGAAAAATCTAGTTCACATAAGAGATGTACACCAGGTTAACTACGAAAGGGAGCAGATCAGTCCCCCTCATGTTCTTTTTCCTCTTTTTTACTCATTGTTTGCCCCATCTCCATGCAACAGGATCAAGGTGGGATTTAAGGACTGGTGATACCTCTCACTCCCTTTTCTTGTTTTTTCCCTTGCTTTGCACCGGCAAAGCACAGTCATCATACTGGCTTGTTAGACAAAATCTTTCCAGTCTAAATAGTGAGCTGGTGGCTGGAATTAAGGCAACTATACAATAAAAGCATAACAGCTCCCTACCATGTGTTCTGGTGTTCTCATTCAGCTTTACAAGAATGTGAACATTCTGTACCCTATGAATGGGTCATGACAATCACTATCTTACTTTAATAGTTTATTTAAAGTCATCTATCTTAAAGGAAGGTGTAACAATTTTTTATTGTGAATGATAACTTCATTAATCTGCTTTACCCTCTAGATTATATTTTCAGGCACTCTTATGTCATAACTTTAGCAAATATTTTCTTGGAAATATGTATTAATATTTGATTGAAAGCAAAATAAAATCCACTGATTAGCAAAACAAGAATGTAAGGACCAGAGCAGTTGGATATCATGGTGCCTGGGATACAGAAAAAGTAGTTATCTTTCCATTTCTACAGCTGTCTCCATGCAGGCAAAATATTTATCATTTCTTTTCTGCAAAATATTGCCCCAGTAACTTTGAATCTAGACCACAATAAGAAATTACCACCTGAATTCCTGTAACAGACCTTGGAGTATGCAGCTTCCTTTGCCTTCTGATTTTAAAAGAAAGCATCATCTTCAGCAAACATCATCTCTCTTTCCTCTGCCCACCCTCTCTCATATTTTTCAGTTAATCTTTTGTGAAAAGTTGCTCTGGGCAGAAGTTTCTCTAAATGGAGAGCACTTTCTTGGTACACCTGTGTGCTTCCATTCATGTACAAAATAATGCTGAAATATTTCAAGAGAACAATCACTTTTTTCAGTTTTTTTGCAACAACAAAATATTTTTGTTGTTGCTTCATAATCCATATGCTGATCTTGACTGAACTGATATTAAATCCATTCCAAATCCACCGACAGAGGATAGATATCCCTTGTTTCACTGGATGTGGCCTGAGATCAGGATTTGAATTCTTTACAGAAGAAGTTTAAATAGCTTATTGCACCTTAATGTCAGATATAAAGATAATGAAGCTAGTTTTATCCAGAAATATTATTCTTTTTTTGTTATTATTATTTTTAAGTGAAAGAGCATGTTACACAAAGATGATGTTTTTTTGTCAAAATATTAATTTGGTTGGATTTTTTACAATATTTCTTTATGAAAGTTATTTTTTTTCTTTCTTTTTTACTGGCTCATGTTTTCAAAAAGACTTTTATTTATTTCCTGTTTAAAAATTGACATATAATGACACATTTCATGTGTTAGCTTTTGCTTTCTTTTCTGCACTGCTGCTTCCCTAAATTTTAGAGAAGCTTAGAGAAGCTGCAACATTGCTTTTCTATAAAACCTAAATGTTATTTTTTTCCAAGATAGCATCTATTTTCTATGTGAAATTTTGCTAGCTTTCTGTCAAATGTTGCTGAAATACAGCAAGCAGAATACATATTCTACATATTCTGCTCTAAATTATAGCTAGGCAACTATTATCTATGAAGTGCAAAAATTACACTTTATTGTGTTGATCAGAATCCAGCGTTCATTTCTTACATTTAAAATCCCTCTCTCCCACCTCCAAGGAATGTGTTCTATCCCAGTTCATAGAATAAACAACTTTAAGGATGAATATTTTTTTGCCTTTTTTATTTGTTTCTACCTTGTTCTACATCAACCTATGAAAGGGTCAACATTTAGTTCTGAAGTGAAGAAGAAAAATGACCTTGTTCGTTATTATAAAAAATAGTAAAAGCTTCCTCCACCACATGGTCGTGTTATCAGTTTACACACTGAAGCATGTTGCAGGAAATTATGAATGAAAAGATAATAAAATGGTTTTCCACTGTCTCAGTAAAACATGCATGCTGCCAACATTTTTGTCATCAATAATTCTCTCATAAACATGGGGCTCTTCTTTCATTATGCAGGCTGTCATGCTTTATTGAACCACATAATTTCACCTAATTAAAATAAGCAGTGTGTAGTTTCCTCCCCCTTCTATTTTTCTTAGCTGGACGAGTGCCAGTAACGATGTTTAGAGTATCCTAAGTGGACATCCTATTAAATATTCATTTTTATGCACCGCTTTGCAGTAAAAAATACAGTAACTCCTGCTGATTTCCTTTGTGTATACCAAGATACACTCTATTTATCTTTTTTTAATTTAACATATGATAAACAATCTAGGACTTGCAGTTAAGGAGGCTGGAAAATGTTGAAGTTTGCTAAAATGGGCAAAAGGATAGGAGACTATGCAAAACAGTTTACTGATATCAAGCCAGCAACATAAACTGTTCAGTGTCTCATAAGTAATTATGCTGCAAATCATTACATAATCACTCATCTGCTGTTGCAGCAGGTTTCTGTTTGGGCAACTCATCTCAGACAAAGTTGTTTTTTCCTTCCAAGAAAAAACAGAAAAAAAAAGAAAGGAAAAAGAAAAAAAAAAAAAAAAAGGAAGAAAAAAGAAGTGGCTCCATAACTTCATGAACACAGAGAATTCAAACTAGAAATATATTCTATCTGCAATGTACCATTCAAAGCAGAAATAAATCTGATTCAGCCATGATGACATTCACCAGTCTACATTTGGCAATTAGATATCAATGGGTGCTTGCAACAACACATGCTTTTGATTTTAAGGTGTGACATTTTTTGTTCATTTTATTGAATTAAAATGTCTTTAGGCTTAATATGGGACAGAGATTGTTGCATGAAGAGAAAATCAGAATTGGATTAATGATTAATGAAAGAATTAAAGGATTGTTGAACTTATGAACAAAAGGAAAGACAAGTGTAGTGTAAGTTTTTAAAAGGGCTTACAGTCATGACTAACATTTTCATTATAAAACTGTTTTGCTTTACACACACAAAACCATGAAAAAAAAAAGAGGCAATAATGTATGCTAATACTTTTTCAGATCCTGCTGTGAGTCACCTTTCTGAAGCTGTCTTTATAAATAATGTCAGAAATGTGCCATATGACAGTCATAAAAGTCATAAGTTTTCTTCATGCTTAGGTAAGATAGTATTGTTCAGGAATCAAAGGGAGCTCAGATTTACCATATTGTCACATTTCCCCCCATTTGTTCACATCCATTAACAGCTTTTAGCTTGTAACTGAATTTCATTTTCAGAAAATTAAAACACAGATGGGTAATCAGAAAGGGAAAGCTCAGGAATATCAGAAGAATCTCTCTTTAGAATGTCAGTTATGACATGATTATCACAAGTCCTGAAGTAAAGAAATTTAGGGGATTTTGAATCCAAAAGAGTATAGCTTTCAATTTCATTAAAAAAAAAAAAAATGCTTACATCTTCTGTTTATACCAGGAACTTCTGTTGAGGTTTGGTCCTGTAGGAATTAAAATTACTGAAAACATTCACTTGCCTTTCATAGTAGTGATGGACTTATGTAGATTCTTAGAGTTCAGCATCTGCTCAGACGATCTGAAAGACTCTATTTAAAATGGGACAGCAATGCTTCCTTTGCATGGCTCCTATTATAATAAACACCTTAAGATTATTAAAACCTTACTTCTCGAGAAAATAGATGCTAGTGTTTTCACTGCCATTTTACTGTACTGGTGAAAAGCGTAACTATATTGCCCAAAGCAACATTAGAACTCTCCAAAGATACTTAGTCCTCAGTTTACTGTATAATATTACACATTTAAAAGAAGTTTGGGTGAATTATGTTTGAGTTCTTTACCTACCTATGATACATTAAATAGGAACATTATATAAGTGGTTTATTCTGATAGTACCTATGAACCCTACTCAACCAAAATATAACGAATAATTAAAAAAATATATAATTTATTTTTAATAACTGATTGAACATGTATTTAAGTTTTAGCTCTTTCTACATTTAAAAAATGCAGAAAGATTATAACAATTTGCCAGTGAGAAAAGAAAATCTGTGGAAATTAATGACTGCCTACTGAAACGTGGATGCCATATTGTGTATCTGTAAATTACCTTTCATTATGGAAGAATACCATATTAATTTGTCCTGTATTAAAGAAAAAATAAAGTACAAATTAATTTTGAAGTATGTTCCAATCTTATCTGTTGATATCCAGTTTGAGATGAAAGCTCTCTCCACAAGCTAAAAATTAGAGAAGAGATAAATAAATTGCTCTCTGTATGTTTATGCATATAGTTGCTATACAGGTAAATAATAGGGCATTATTTCATTAACAATAGTCACCCTGTGTTTTCATAACTCAGTCAAAATATTGTACAATTTTTACCTTATTTTTCTTACTTGTTTCAATAACAATATTTAGTAACTTCTTTATAGATTTTAGACTTAGGTATGTAATAGAAAAGTGACTGCAAAACTGTATTTGAAACAGTATAAATTATGCTATGATTTTCAAGCACTACTAATTTTATTTAATGAATGAGAAATTTAAGTTTAATCTCTCTGTAGTAAATGCAGAAGGATTCCTTTCTGCAATGAAGTAATTTGAACATCTCATATAGTTTTAAAAGTATAAGAGTATAATTAAGCATATGAATCAAAGCCCAGAAATGAAAAGAGCCTTTGGATCATGCCTTGCATTAGGAAAGTTCCTTTAGCAGAGCTGACAGAGTAAACAAGGTCTTGGGTTTTTACCGCTTGCTTATCTATTTATTTAATTAATTATTTACTTAATTTGACTTTAGTGTTTTTTTTTCCTTAAATTATCATTATCAAAAAACCTCATTTAGATTATGAAAAAACTTCCAGAAAAAAAAAGGTGTCTATTTATGTAATTTTAGTTACCCCCTATAAATAGATATATAAAATATCTAATTAACACCTTAAAGTATAAAGCTCTTGGGAAAAAAAGACACAATAAAAATCAATAGGGCTTTCTATATTAAAGGAGATATTCAGAAATTAATGCAAAAAGAAAAAGAATAGCAATGCCAACAGTGAAATTCAATATTATTCTTTCTTTTGACCAAGAATGATACCATCACAATAGCTGTGAGAGAAAATGGACACAGAAAAATAGAGTCCTTAACCAACTTCTCTCTGCTTTTGAACTCAACAAATTAATCCTGGTCAAGCAATACCTATGATTCAATTACTATTTTCTTGATCCTCCGCACCCTACTGAAAGGGAGGGTTTATGTCATTCAGCTTCCTCTTAAGCCTCCTCCATTTTCTATCAGCACTTGATTTAACAATCATTCTTCAAAAACATTTTTGCAAAGCCCTCTCTAGGGGTTTTAACCTTGCCTCTTGGGTGAAATGATAGAATAAGAGTAATGATGTCTTATTAAAGCTAGTCCTAATAAGAACAGCTCATCCTTGCCCTGTGGTGCCCTTCAGAAACACAATGATAATGTAATAGAGAGGCTCTTCCTAGCATGTGATGCTAACCTGAGTGTTAGCAGTCTACTGTTTATTTTCCCATTAAGAAATGTTCACTTACCTTTATATTACCTTTTTTTTTTTATTTTTTTTTTACATTCTTCTTGAATATTTGCTTCTGTATTTATTTTCCCTTAGGGAAAAGGACAGAAGTGACTTAGATGTTGTCACAGATGCAAAATAAAGATGACAGTATGTTGTACAAGGATGCATTTAAATTATAAAAAATAATATCAAGTGTGTAAGGAAGGAGTTTCTTTTCTTGTATTGTATGGCAAAGTGACAATGTGATTGTTTCCTTACACTGTATTGCATGCAATTTTTTTGGTTTTCAAAATTATAAAAACCACAGCACAAGGACTTTTTGATACATTTTTGGTGCTGCATAAACATATCTGTGAAAAAAAGCTTACCTAACTACTAGATGAGTTGATAACATGGATTAGCACTCATATATGCAGTTCTTTCATTGCAGAAGGCTTTGAGGTTGGCCAGGTGTAATTACCCTTTCACAAATCCATGATTATCACCCCTAGACACTTTCTTGTCCTTAAGAGTTTTGGAAATGGTTTCCAGGACTATTTATTCCATCACTTTTACAGGGATTGAGGAGATTATGACCAGTAGAACTGAGGATAAAACCACTGGAGCTTCTATAATCTTGACCCTCATCCTCAGGACCGCGTTGTCACAAGTAATCCATCCTGGTCTCCTGTAGCTACATTGTTGATGCCCATACTGAAGAGCAGTAGAGCATAGAGAAATCATGGAATGATTTGAGTTGCAAGAGACTTTCAAATATGATGTTGTTCCAGCCTCCACAGATAGGTCACAAGTTCTGTGAGTGACTCGGTCCAATGTCTCACCAGGCTCATAAAAAAAAATTTCCTTAAGTCCAGTCTAATCTCTTTCAATTTAAAACTATTTCCCCTTCTCCTTTCACTATGGGATAGGAAAGTCTCCATTGCTCCTATTCCCCACATTACACACTGAAAGGCTGCAACAAGGTCTCTGTTGCTTTCCCTTCTCCAGGCTGAACAAACCCAACTCTCTAAGCCATTCTGCAAAGAAGAGGTGCTCCATCCATCTGATTAGTTTTATGTCCTTCTCTGCACCTGCTATAACAGATCCAATCCTTTCTTACACTGGGAACCTCAGAGCTAGGTACAGGACTCATGGCAGACTGAGGACTCTGTGTCTCCACCCTCCACAACAGACTTATCCACTCTAGTCCCTTGTGTCTTTCTCCTCGAGCTGCTGTGTGGCTCAGACTCAAGCTACTCTGGTTCTTTATTGGAGTCAGCTCTCCTCTCACCATCTGATACTGGGGTACTGACCAGACATTTCTTTTCTGTGCTCTAGGTCTCTTCCCAGCATCCACTAAACAGATGCTTGACCCTGCCTGATCAAGTGTCAGGTTGGAAAAAATCTCAAAACACTTTTTGATCAAGAGAAATTGTCAGTTCTTTAAGAGCAACTAGTTTTTTCTAGAAGTCTCAGCCTTCTGTGACTCTATCTTGTCTGAAATTCCACCAGAGGCTGATGATCCCAAAAGATATTCTCAAAAAGTCCCTAAGATTTTTTGCCCAGAAACTTCTGTGTAAACTGCTACACCTGCTTGTTGTCCTTGATATCTTCCATCTCTAATATGGGAGTGAAATGATAGAAGACATGGAGTTCGTTAGAATAGTGGATATTGAGAAAGTCTGAAGGAAATGTGGCTTTAAAAATTTTGATCCTGGCTGCACTGGTTTCCTCCTCTGTTTATGGAGTAGTAAGTGCCACTAAAATTTCTTGAGTTCTGATTTAGCTAGAACATTGACACTGGTGCTTTGAGCCCTCCAATTTATTATATATTGGGTTCATGGCAGTGACGTATAGTTAATTTTGAGTATTAGATTTAATATAATATCCCATGCACCAAAAATATATTATTGTGGTACCTGTCATAGGTAGTTGGACATTGAGATTTGGTATAAAGAGAGTTTGGGTAATCAAAGACAGAAGTTGCATTTTGTTCCAGTGGAGAATCCTGCTGACAGCTTCCCTGCAGAACAGTGTGGGTCCATCATCTTGATAGACTTTTGAATCTGGAGAAGTTCCTGTAGCCATACAAGTGCTTCAAAATCTGACTTAGTAAGTCAGTTGTTTGGGGTTTTTCTTAATATACCAAAAATCTGTGAGAAAGGAAATTTAATTAAAAAAAAAAAATTATGATCACACTAAAAATACAGGAGGAAAAGGCAGTAGCATGGTCAAAGTCATCACTATAGTTAAGGATGTGGCATATGCTTCCTTTAGGTATCTCCAGATGTGTACACATAAGCAAGCTGTCCAAATTTGCTTTTGTCAAGTCAAAGACACATAGAGAGATTGTAAGGTGACAAAATGTGATTGCTTGCATTCAGGAAAGTTAAACAGCTCCCTAGCCTCTATTAAATGTTTACACCTCATCTCCATCACCTTTGAATGGAGCTTAGGTAAGTAGCTCATAACTAGTTTGTTCTACTTTAAATGTCTGTATATCAGAGTTCAAAATCTTACCTGGACTGTTGTTCATGTCTTGGTTGAAACTGTTGGTGGCAGAAGTATCATTGAGGTTCTATTGTAAAAAAAGTCTTAGTGCATTTTTTGACTACATTGAATCTATGGTTTGGGTTAATTCCTAATTTTTTTTTCTTACTCTATATTTTTATTTCTTTTAGAATGCATTTTATATAATGTGCAGACAGTCTGAGCTAAATATTTTGTTGCTTAAAACATTTTATAATATACAATTTTACTCAATAAATTTCCTATCTCTTCCCTTCCTCCAGTTTTTAAAAAGATTGATCTACAAGAGCTTCAAAAAAGACCATCTTGATATGTAGATTTAAAATTAATTTCTGTATATGCTCCCAGTGTGTGACAAACCTGTCTTTTGTAAGCTCCCTAGGTAACCTGAATGTGTTTCCTTGTTTTTCATGTGCCATGTTAGATTTAAGATTCTATAGAATGCTAGCAGATGGAGTTAACACATGGTTTGACAATTCTTTTACTGGGTATTTATGAACTATTTATATCCAAAATTGTGTCAAATTCTGCTAATTAAACAGAAATTCTCTGTTACCACAGGTATTTCTCAGTATATTTGAAATAAATATTGTATACTGTGTGTTGAAGCTGTGAGCACATAGTAAATCTTACATGTATTTGGAGAGCAGCCTGGTACATTGGAAGCACAGAAACTAGAAAAACACTCTCATTTTTTAGTTTTTATATCTCAGGAATAAACAATCAGATTGTTAGGTGGCAGTTTCATTACAGTTTTTAGAAGGGGACAGAAGTTGGAGGGGAATAGTGAATTTAGGACTTGTATTTGTAAAAATTTCCAGTACTAATTTGTCTCACTTTGTCATTGTCACTTACCACTCTACAGAGAGAAACTTACTGAAAGAATTGCAGTATAGAGAGCCATAAAACTTTGTCAAATGGTCTCATGAAAAAGAAAAATAATTTCTTTGAGCTAAACAAGTTTCAAATGGATAGATATTGCGTGCATCTTGGAATCACTGGCTTGCCTTTGAAATAAATGCAAGAAATGTGATCCTCTTTGTTTACACTCCTTGAATAAAATGGGCTTCATCTAGAATGACACACTCAGTGTCATGTGTGACAAAATACAGCTATGTGTCTAGATACCCAAATTCAAAAGAACTTATTCCTAAACTTAGATTCTCAAACTGTTTTGAAATTTCTTTCTGGGTACATTGTGCATTCTGAAATCCTAGCATTATTTCGGTTGATTTGGGTTCAACATCCATCGAAGTTAAAGAATTAAGCTATAAGTTTAAATGACTCTGCATTGGTGTGACCTCGAGTGCTGTGTGCAGTTTTGGTTTCCACAATGTAAGATATAAATCTTTGAGAGAGTGCCAAAGCAGAGCAACAGAGATGGTGAAGGGCCTTGAGGGGAAGCTGTATGGGGAGGGGCTGAGGGCACTGGGGCTGTTCAGCATGGAGAAGAGGAGACTGAGGGGAGACCTCATTGCAGTCTGCAACTTCCTTGCAAGGAGGAGGGGCAGGCACTGATCTCTCTGGTGACCAGTGACAGGACCCATGGAAATGGCCTAAAGTTGTGTAAGAGAAGGTTTAGGTTGGATATCAGGAAAACATTCTTCACCCACAGGCTCCTGAGGGGAATGCTCACAGCACCAGCCTGACAGAGTTCAAGCGTTTGGACAATGCGTTCAGACACATGGTGTGACTCTTGGGGATGGTGCTGTGCAGGGCCAGGAGCTGGACTAAATAATTCTGTGGGTGCCTTCTAACTCAGTTTTTTCTGTGGTTCTGTGATTTTGTGACTTCTTGGAAAAAGTAATTGTTATTTCTTTATTCACACCACATTCTTCATAAAAGAAAAAAAATAATTAACAAACAATACTTAATTTTCAAATGTAATTTCTTTAAAGGAGTAATATTTTTTTAATACATGTTGTTTTAAATATTGAAAACATAAATAGTATAACTTTAGAGCTTTAATAATAGAGCTTTATTCCTGCAAGTGAACAGTATTCAAGCTATTCATTCAAAGACAGTAACTGCTCCTAGTATGAGTTTTAACAATAGTTATAATACTCAACTCCACAACGAACATGACTATTTCTGTGTATACTATCATTAGTTCAGTGACACAAACTTCTTATGAATGGCAGAAAAGACATATGAGTGGCAGCAAAGAGATTTGATCACATTTTGTTGCCACGCTTTCAGGTCATTCAGCTTGATCTCTTGGTTGAACTGACTCAAATAAAACTAGCTCTAGTTATCTGTAATCACACTTCTCCTTGCACTTCTTGCACAGCTGCCCTCGTGTAGCTCCCTGAGAATGAGGAGTTGGGTCTGACTAGTTAAGAGCAGCTGACCTTTACTTTCAAATGCCTTGTGTAAAGTGGTCTCCCTCCCTTATTATCAAGTTGGAGGAAAGAAAGGTGAAGGCCTGGAAAGCCTGACTACTCTGGCAAAATAATATTTTATAGTCTTTTTATAGAATTTTTTTTTTTTTCTCAGAAGAAGCAAAATTGCTTTGTTGGTAATAGCTGATTTGACAAAAGACATTTTCTTTGCAAAACATAAACATGTACAAAAATAAAAATTCAAAGAATAAATAATCTATGCTTATATGAAAATATGTTTATACGCTTATATAAAAAAATTCTACAAACCAGGTAACCAGCAACTAATGTTTCTTACTGCTGCAGAAGCCAGTCTGGCAAAATAAAATCATGTTCAGATCCAGAAGAACACATAAGACTCTAAAACACAACTGAAGAAGAATTTTGGCATCCAAGTTTAAAATAAAAAAAAATTAAGAAAAGGAGAAATAGTCACCTTTATTCAGTTTATACTATTTATCTGCACAACCCCATTTGTGGTCCAAAACTGTGAATGTATGTAGAATTTTTCTTCGTTAAGAGTTTTAGCTGCTTAATTCCTGCCCACTTAAGGTATGAAGATGAAACTGTTTGGTGTGGGAATGCTCTCTTGTCCTGAGACTGCAGAAGTAGGTCTGACAAGTTCTGAAGGACACTGTCAGGACTAACCACCCCAAAAAGTGTTTATTTCTATTATAGAAGATGAGCAAAAGGATACTGTCATCCAGACCTGGATATGCTGTTCTCCCTAGACTGAGGAGAATTCTGGATTCCCTTTTTAGTAACTAGAAAGTAGACTTCAATCTGCAGGTAACCATTTATGTAGGATTCATCACAAATGTGGAAAATTTCACTACCCTTCTAAAAGTATGGCTTTGTATTATTTTGTTTTTCTGTGCTGCTATCCAGATTTCAATCTGGGTTGAGCTCTGAATCCATAGGGATGGAAGGGGAGTGAACAGGTGTTGTGCATTACTTTGCTAAGTTATTAGGACTCTCATTTCAGTCCCTGTTTCGAACTTCATTTCTATTTTCAGTGTTTAATTTCATTCCTACTGAGAAGAACACTAAAAATGCAGACTTAATCACTAAAAACTGTGTTGCTAACCTGCTAGACGTTTTCAAGAACCTTAATTTAAAACTGAACTGTGTGGCACATAGTTACCAAACTCCATAAAAGAAGAGAGGACAGTGGGTTTATACATGTTTAAAATCCTGATGACCTGAAGCTGCTGTGCTTACTCAGAAGAGTGTCATGCTTCCCTTGAAAAGCTGTTCTGCCTCACTGAAAGCCATGGTTCTGCAGGCCTTAAGTCTTTTTTTTTTTTTCTTCAGCATGTTCCAGCTTTCTGCAGGTGGTTTTACCAGGCATTCTCTATAATATGAGATGTCTGCATTTTAAAAATCTCAGCTCCATTAGATGAAACAGTTGAAGCATACTTTTTTCCAATATTTTCATTGTAACTAGCAGCATTTTTAAATGTTCCCAGTGTTGGAATTTCAAAAAGTGGCTGTTCTGCACAGACTAATAAATCATGTGAATGTAATATCTTCCATACCAAAGACTACTATCATCTACCAAGACTTTGACCTGTTCTAAGCAACTCTGACATGTCTGAGTGAGAGCAATTTATTTGTCTGAGACTCTCCTGAATTTCAACATTTAAAATTGTCAGTCATAACAAATGTAGGATAAAGAGATGTGTTCAGTGATTAGGACACTCCTATGCCAAGTGAAAGATGACAGTCTGGATGCCTTCAGATTAAGAAGTATGTTGAACTGTGTTCAATATTTTCCTGCAAATGTTTTAAGAAAAAAAAAAGGGATGTAATGTCTTTTTCTTTAGTAGCTGCTGTCAGCCTTTTGAAGGGACATTCTGAATACTTAGTGAAGAAAATTCTCTTCAACTCCATGAGTGCTGCAGGGATTTGGAAAGGATCAGCATTTCCTGTATAACTCTATGGCGAACACCTGTAAAGGTTAAAAATACTGTGGATGATATTGCATGTATCCTGTTGAAACATCTATGGATATAACTGTGTCCAGCCTTTATATAAGGTCTACAGACACCCAAGGAGCTTTTGATCACACTGAAGGACACTTAGGTTCCACTATGACTGTTAATGTAAATAATAGATACATTTTGTCTTATATGACTATCTGGACCTGAATCCTCTAAATTCTAGAGAAGTTAAATCTAGTTTGTGTTAGTAAGAAAGCATGTTATTCTGAAAATACAACTCATCATATGAGTTTATCTGCTTTATAATGCAAAGTGATTCTTTGGCTTCAGTTTTTCTAGTGTTTAATAAATGAAAAGGAAACTTCTATACATGTTAAAAATATGAATCTCTTTAAGAAAATCCACTTCAGAATTTGAGCTGTAGAACTGAAGAGCAAATTGCTGATCCTGCACTGATTCTGTGTTTCTTTTTCTGTCAAATACCTTCTCATAGTGCTGTGTTTTCCTGGCTATCCATCAGTAGTGTCATAAAAAAAGAATTGTAGAAATTGAATGGAAAACTCTGAACAAAGACCACAACGCTCGAGGGACCTCGTTTCCAGTCTGCAGTCACTCCCTTCATGCAGTGAATTGCAATGACCTATTACATTGAAAAATCTCTCAATCTTTTCCAGTTTTGATGGAAAAACTTTATTCTTAAGTTCACCTAATGTAAATTTGGAAACTGTGTATTGAATGTGCTATGCTTATGTAATTAACATTAATCCCTGTCTGCAAAGAAAATAATGTTCTTTATTACCCATTTCCAGATTTTGAAATTTTAAAAAATGAAGCTTTTGTTTGAATAAAAATATTCATCTGTTATTTTCTTCATCAGGATAAATATTGCCTTGAAACACAAGGCAATTCACATTCTTATGAAAATCTGGGAGAGTTTTCTATGTCTGATGGACTGATATGTTCATGATACTTTAGAGTACTTTTTTGTGTTGCTTTACATATGTATATGCATTATAAATAAAAATCTGTAATAATGTTTTGGATTTAATAATTTTACAAGCAACCTGATGTGACTGTCATCATTCTGTCCAAAGTCCACATCTTAGGTCATATTTCCTGATCCAGTTGACCTTAAATGTTTTATCGAAAGTGACTGCTTAGCCATTTGTTGAAAAGAAATCAATAAAAATAAAGTGAATGTTTGTGTTAGAAGAGCTTTTGCAGTAATATTTTTTTAAACAGGGGAATAAAAATCAAGAAGTTAAAATAAAAGAACTTCATTACAAGGAGAGTGCTATTTCTAAAAGAGCCTAAGCTTTCAGAAAACCCCAAACCTTTTCAGTAGCTATTAAAGCTCGTTGTTCACTTCAAAATTCAACATGATGCCAGTATGATACTGCCAGGCTAGGTAGTAATAAATAGACCTTCTAATAGACTTGAACTCCAAGCTTACAGTTCAGTAGAGAATGGAAGGGTCCTAGGGGTCAGAAATTCATTATGTGTCTAGGAAACATCAAAGAAAAAAAAAAGTTGGAACTACATTACTGGCAAGAGTACTAATACAGCCAAATCCCTAAGTGCTGCTATGAAAATATCGTTGTGTATTGAGCCATTTAATGTTAAAAACTGAGTGTGCACTTCAATGATTTTCTTGATCATGGAGAAAAAAGAAAAACAAAGTTTCATGGATGAAACCTAAGAACAAATAAAGCTTGGACTACTGTTGATTAGGGGAAACTACTATCTTTAATTTCTTTGATTCAAGTGTTGAGAACTATTTTACGTATAACAGCATTGAAACCGATGTAATCTTTTTGGAATTGTCACAGATGGACTATCCAGTATCTATCCAATATTTTCTTTTCACATTAATTCTATCTGCATCTATTTCATATCATTTAACTCCCACTGCTGAGGTCAGACAAATGCAGACTCCTAAATTAAGTGAAACACCAACATTACACTAGATAAAAAACAGGTATTACAACTGTTCCCCTTCTTTCAAATGGTCAGGAAATGCACTTCACATTCTTGAGTTTGCATGCCATAAGGCATGTTGAAAATTTGAATTTAAACTATGACAGGTAAATACCAAACAAAATTATGTTTAATAATTTGTCCTCACAGAAGATTTAGAATGGGAAAAGTTATTGTGTTTCAAATACAGGTATTGGTTTTGAATGAGGAAGTGGTAGCAAAAAGAAAAAATGCTCACAACTGCAGGAATATTCTAGGTAAATACAAGTCTTACACTCTTCCTTGGTTATTCATTAATGATCATGATCAAATAAATAAGTTTTAGATAAATCTTTGGTCAAAAATTACCACAGTCATTCCCACATTATTTTCTTTACCTGTGTTAGTCACTGTATACAGCTAAATTAATCAGAACACACAGAATTAGTGAAGTGGGTTTTTTTTATATTTTTGAGAAAAAAATGAAAAAAAAAAAAAGATCGTACACATCTTGTCACATTTTCCAAGCTAGTGATTTGTGTAAGAGTATTCCTGCAAAATGCAAAGCCACAATCTAGTAAACTTTTCAAATGTTGTACAGATGTGGGAATAACAAGTACTGTCACCATTACCAGGAGTGTTCAATGTTAGTATGCTGAATTATGCAATTACATCAATTAGAAAAGTGTACTTAGCTATGTTCTAAATTATTGTCCTTATTTTATCAATCTAGATTATGCAGAGAAAAAAATATATTTACAACTTTAAGACTGCATTTTTGCAAGACCAGCTGACATATTTTCTTTTATTTCTTGACAGAAACATAGTCAAATTTAAAATGTACTTTATCCTTTTTAAAGTATGCCTTGCATGACAGTTATACTTGTCAATCACCATAATGACAAATCTAAAAACTTTAAATCCATCATGTAGTTTAAAATGCAAGGTCTCATTTTACATGTTTAACACTCAGTAATGAGGGAGCTACCTGAGACTCTTCAGTAGCCTAAGAATTGAGATGTAAATTGGTTTTGTAACACAGTAATGTTATAATCAATAGGGATTTCTCAGTCCTTAATTTCAGCTGATACTAGCTGGCACTGATGCAGCAGAGTTGCTTCTAATAAAGTAATCAAAATTCAGATTTTAAAAAGTGTTGAGACAGTGAGATTACAAGCCAGTAAAGGTTTGCTCATTCTGTTCCTGCATTTTATTGCTAGTAACATCAATGCCATCCTGCTGTCCCCTAAGACGTTACATTCTATTTGCAACCAAAGCATGTAAACTAGAAGCTATATATACAGTATATTTTATCAATGTGTATGCTATGTCTGTTCTTGCAAGAGAACATTTGCAAATTGTATAACTGGGCATATCTGACTAATCCTCCACACTCATAATTTTCTGATAATAAAGAAGGATAAACTTTTAAAAACTTTTTTTTATTATCTCCATTTATAGTCACACATCATTTTACGATGCTTCTTCCTTCTTAATACATTTTCAAGAGGGCTACTTGATACAAATCCTGCTTACAAGTGCATGAAGAGCTGTTCTTATAAGACTGTGTATTTCTTATTGACTAGAGGAATTAGCACACCATAGGATGGTATGTGAATTTAAAAGGTCTTCAAACGTATATGATAGCTATTATCAACTATCTAAGATTATCAAGCAGAACATGTGAGAAATTCCTGTTGTGAACTCTTTCAGGACAGTGGTGATTGCACTGCCATGCAACAAGTCCTGGAGTATGAGGGACACACCTGCTCCACTGGTTCTGCAAATAAGGATACAAGAGGTTTTATTTTTATAGATGTTTGGAAAAAAGTGTAAAGCCTTTCCAGAATTTAAGATGCCTTGGAATGGCTACCTAGAGCAGAGGCTAGACAGAGTGGAAAGAATAAATTAAATATTTATTAAAGGCCCTCAATACATCCACCTTGAGCAGTGCAAAAGCCTTGCAGAGACTACACCCAAGATGGACAATGGTCATGAGTTTCTCAGGTGGATAGAAGTTTGGTCTATTTGCATATCAGAGGCTAATTGTCCAATTATAGCTTCAGGTAATGAAGTCATATTCCCCTGGTTTGCTTTCCCTTCCTTGATTCACTTTTGTTTATACTTTCTGTGGCCTGAGGCAATAAGTGTCCTTGAGCGTCAGGCCTGGAAGGATTGTTTTGTCTGACAAAAATGTTAAGAGAGCTTACTAACACTCTATATGGAGTTCAGAGTTATACACTAATGCAGTACAGGATCTGAAAAATATAAAAGCTAAAAACATAAGGCATCAAATTAAGCTCTTTATTTTATGCATTTCACTGAATATATGAAAGATTAAAGTAACTGTCCCCTGTTCAAAAGGAAGTACACCATGAATTGGTTTGTACTGTACCATATGAAATAAACAAAAAAAAATTTGCTGCTGACTTAATTTCCTTCCCAAAATCCTATACATCTTCTTTCCATTTTAGTAATTTTCCACACTTCAGAATCCTTGAAGTTCACAAGATATAAATCAAACACAACCAATGGAAGAATACATCTAGGACATCTTAGATAAATGTTGCATTGTTCCTTTTATTCTGAAAACCAAAAAGACTTAATTAGATTTTAAGAGTTCCATGTACTAACATACAGTTCTAACATACGGCTCTAATTCTGTATAAGCTGAAAGTTTTCAAGAGTGGAGTAGAGGCAGAAAGTGTGTAACATATTTTTATTGAGTAAGGTATGAGAATACACTAAATACACTGCTAAACAAACTTAATGAGCTATCAAACCCCAATTTACATTTAGAGAAAACCAATAAATCTAAACACTGCCAAGGGATAACAGTTCTGTTGGAATTTAGTGTTCTTTGTGAATCTTCAGTACTTGTGTCCTGTTAGTTAAGAATAGCACTTGATTTCAACAGCAACACTGAGCTTGTATTGTAAGATCTCATTGCCTGATCCTGCAATATGATCCTCATGGGAAAGGACGAAAAAGGCAAAAAAGAAAAGGTGATTTTGCTTCCTCAGTGAACCTGACTGAAGGCAATAGCTCAACATGGGTGCAAAGACACGTCTATACAGAAAAGAAATATATTACTCTATGTCATTAAGAGATGAAAAGCCATCTAAAACAAAGAAACTGAATATGAGGAAGTGTATTATGCAGTAACCCTCAACTCTTTCAGTAAAAAATAATAATAAAAAAACCCCTAAGTTCTTTCTCATCTTCCTATGTGCAAAGAACAGGAGTGAATGAGTTGATATTTTAATCCCTATAATTCCAGAATTTTTGTACAATTAGGCAGAATATAGTTCATGCAAAATGTATTATTCTATGACATCAAAGATTTCTTTGTTGTGGTTCATATTTAAACATATTTAAATGTCCAACAAGTAGTCTGTTAAAAAATTCTTTTTTCTCTCACAATATGGACACCTATACAGATATCTATCATCTTATATATTTATTTCTGGTTGTGCAAAAATTTCATTGTATTTCTTATTGATTATTATAGATAGCTTATTGTTTCTGATGACAATGAAAAATTTTTAGGTCTAATTTTGAAACAGGGAAATAATTTTCAAGAAACTTGTGTAGAATGTACAGTATGAATAAAACATTTCAGATTTGTGAAATCAAAGTGAGAGATACTTACTATCTATGTGGATTCAAGCTTAGAGCCCTGCAATTTTATTCTTTGTCATTCTCTCTGTTTGCATCACATCTCAATTTAGCATCATCTGTGAGTTTCATTAATATGATATCTGAATTTCTCTTAAATTATTAATGAAGATGTTAGATAAAGGAGGCTGAAATACTCTACACTAGTATGCCCCTAGACATCTCTCCCTATCTGATAAGTTGTCGTTCATCATTAACTACTGTTTATGGACATTGAGCTACTTTTCATGCTATATCATACGGTTTGTATCCAAGGAAATTCAATTTTTCAGAGTAATATTTCACAAGAATCTCAACCAAATGCTTTGCTAAGGTGCAGATGCATTATGTTTGCAGAACTGCATTTCCTTCAGTCACCCACTGTATTACACCCACTAAAAAGTTCAAGTTTTCCCTGTAAAAAGATTCAATGTTTATTAGGAAAAAAATTACTGTTTTTCATGCTTTCCTAAAAGGCCTCATGCCTATAATTCACTTTTAAATTTATTGATTATTATTTATAATATAATTTTCTCTTAGTCTAACCAAAGAAATTCAGCTGTTTAAAAATAAAATTGTGGTTTTAGGTTAGTTTACAGAACATCAGACATCCCCTCGAATACAGATTGCCAGATGATATTTGGATTTTTAAGACTATTTATTTGTATATAAGCTGTGTATGTAACTTTGTAACATTGTCAGGTTACTTTATGCAATGACACTGAAGTTAAAGGGATTATCATGTGGACTGCCATCTAACATCCTGCTTTTACCTTTATGCTACTCTTGAAAGACATTTTGAAAAAAATAATTCCTTTGTATTATTCAAAAATCAGTATGAACTATTTTGTAGAAACTAAAACTAGGTTCAAGGTCATAGTACTGTTTAAACAGAATTCACAGTAAAGACTGAGTACAGTGGAAACTTCAAGTTTTCTCTCCTTGTTCTTTTTTTTTAAAGCAACAGTGGATGTTTTTGTTTCACATTAATCCAATACAATGAATATCTTTGTGAAATCCACAAAAGGAAATAGGAATTATTAAAAAAAATAAATTATTAAAAGAAAAGAAGGAAAATTGAGAAAAACATCATTTTATTATCTTATTGCAACAGTGATCCTTCTACTTGCCAATTCAAACAGGCTATAATACAAGCATGGAGATCAAATTATTCCTACTCAGCTATATACTTAATACCTAAATTAGGAGCCTAGTAAGCTTGATTTTTGACTCTAGTCAACAGAAATAGGTAGAGAGAAGCTACTTTTATCTTACATGTGATCTTAACTGCTTCTTCAATGTGCTCTACTGACCTGAAAGGGAGTCTTAAGCTGTCTGGCTGGACAGTTGCCTTTCGTGGTCAGACAGGAATATTTTCTGATCTTTTGTGTCTTTTACCCTGATGCACCATCAGGCTTTTAAGAGAAGTGCCTGAGGCCCATGCACAGTGCCCAGTGAGATAATGCAGTGATGCCAGCTACTGGCCTTCCTCTCTGCTTCTGACCTTGGGCTGCTAGGGGCTTCCGTTTAGAGCACACGTCCTGGCTGGAGGCAGGGCCCTTCTAGTTCTAGTCATAGTGTTTGTTACTCTTTCCTCATAACTAAAAATCAAAAGTCCTCTGATCAGGATAAAAACGAGCCTTTTATTTTATTTGGGAAGCTGCCCATTGGAAGCTGGAGCAGCAGTTTTCCTGGAAGAACTCACTTTTGTGATTGTTTTTCCTTGCAAGTCACATACCTGTTTCTCCAGGGTCATGGAAGATTTTCCATCCTACTACCTCACGTTGTCTCTGTAGTCCCACAGGTAAAACCACAGCATGGCCTGTGATGTGTTTCCACTATATTCTCTCTCTTCTTCAAAGAATCACTGAGTTACTGCTCCATGCAGGTGGAGAATAGAATTTTTTCCACTTCAACTTGCTGGACCATTTTCTCCATATTCAAGATGAAGGAAGAAGATAGATTTTATCTGTATTGCCAGAGTTGGACAGCAAATTCATCCACTGTTTGTCCTTGTCTGTCTTTCCAGGTCATTACTGCCAACGAGCTGGCATATGACTATGGTGAACTCTGTACAAACTTCTGACACATGGCACAATAAGAAACTCTGATATTTTGACAATATATGTAATGTTCAATTAGCCAGAGCCCTTCACACTTTTACAGCCACACTTCATAATTTCATTTGTCCCTTTTTAAATTTTATTTTTGGTTTTTGCATTTCTGTGGAGCACCATCTTTCCTTTGGCATGTTATGTAGTGGCAGAAAAGTTAATATCTGAGAGGGAAATGTTGCGTTCAAAAGTGCTTTTGAAATAAATGCACAGTTGCTGAACCTCACAGCTTGTTGGTTTTGGATAACTTCTTTAGGGGGCTACTGTGGATAAGAAAAGCAGCATAGAGAGCAGGGAAGTGACAATAACAGCAGTTTCTCTTCTAATTTCCAGTTGTGGGTAGGCACTTTTTATAATTACTAGCAAAGTGGAAAACCCAGCTGGAATTCTGAGCATTTTCTTTTTTTGTACTTTATTAAATTGTTATGTTTCCTCCAGGTTTTTCTGACATTAGGCATAACAGGAGAAAGCAAAAGGACAGAAGTGAAAATTGTCACAGCAGGATGCCTGAAGTTGTGCTCCTTAATCTTTATCTGGACACCCAACTAAAAGCAGAATGATGTTGAAATGTGTTAAGAATTTTTAGCTCTGTTGTCTGCCATAACTTTAATAAATCAGAAGCAGCCCTGAAAATCAGACTGTTGAGTTTCCTTGTTTTTAAAATATGATACAGTATTGTAGTTTCTAATACATAGATATATACAATTGTGATCAGCTCCTTTTGATTCCTTGTATTTAGCCTGAATCTTACTTAATTTTCTTATTTTCTTAATGTCAAGCTTCTATTGTAACAATAAAAATCTTGAGCAGAATATAAATAATAGTTACTTAGTGAACATAATTCATTTATTGTAATTACCATTGAGGCAAAGGTAAGAATATATTAAATAATGTAAAAGCTTAACAGTTGTCAGGACAAAGGTCAGCAACCCAATGTACATGAGTGTTTTAAAAGATTTTAATCTAGATTGCCAAAAAGTGTACATTTTACTATAAGAACTAGTCTTTCCAAACATGATCAGAATTAACTTAATGAGGGTCTGCTCATTTTTTTTTGTTTATGCTATTCACTTGCCTAAACACATTTGTAACTAGCCTGCATTAGTCATAATCACTTACTAGTAAAAATATATGCTTTGTCCCATAACATTTCTTTAAGGTTACTATGCCCTTGACACCAAAACTGAGAGAATAATGCTTCATAAAATATCTTTGGGAATCTTACACTTAATGAGAGGTCTGTCCAGTTATGCTATGGAATTGGATATTTAGAATATGTAGATACTTAGAAGATATTACAGCAGAGATTCATCTATAACTCTGAAACTATATCATACTTGCACTATTGGAATGAAAATACGTTTAGTGACTTATGGTCCTGTATGGTCATATTTTTATTAATCAAAAAAGTACAAAAAAGCAGGAGAGTGGAACGCTACATGGAGGGAGATCAGTCAGTAGGTCTCTTAGTCCCACTTTTATTTGCAGCAACTGCTGACGAAGAGAGTCTAGAAACCATCCACCAGGCTTGCTGGTAGCTTGAAGCTTCAAAAGAAAATTATGTTCAATTACTTTTTCCTCCCCTAAGTTAGCTATTCTGCCAAGTTAAAAACCCTATGGGTATCTTTGCTATGACACTATGGCTTAGAATGGACTCTGAAACCTCTGGATTGTACTGCAATTGAGCTGAGTAAGAGGGAAGAGTCTCTACTTGTTGGTAATATTTATTAGGTTTATCAGACTTCACTAGGAATGCTGGGGCATTGCTTAATATTTGGGACATTGGTTGCCTCATCTGTCATGATAAAAATCCTTTTAATAGTAAGAGTATTGAGTAATTTTAAAAATTGTGTAATAATTTTTTATTCGAAAGAAGATCAGAATATCAGGTGACATGAGGATACCTTTGACCACCAGTGGGCCCAGCACCAACTGGACAGATTAATTAATTTACTATTTATTAATAAGGAAAAGTGAATAATATATTTATAAAGAAGGTTAGACTTTCACTGCATTTTTTATTTCTGACAATTGCCTCCTAGTGCACTTTCAGCTAAGCAGCATTAAGCTTTTTTCTTTCTTTAAACCTCAGAACAAAAATTTTAAAAAAATAAAGAAAATAAAACAAAACTGCAAAGCAAACAAAAAATCCTCCAACATTTAAAAACAAAAAGCAACCCAAAATCTCAGCAATGTTGAAATAAATTCCCTGATTATTGATTGCAATAAAATCAAGCAATATTGAGAATCTTGTGGGTACTAAACATACTGCAGAGCATGACAGCTTTAGCTCATCTTATATTCAGTGAAGTCTGCACAAATGTCACTAATATTCCAGAAGCATTCAGCTGTAACTTGTGCCCAAGACTCACATTTTCATATTTATTGTAATTCCAAACAATTGGAAAGAGGGAATCAATATCTGAAGGAGTTAAAAATATAGCCACTCATGGAGAGAGGATAGGTGAAATTTTTAGGTTAAACTTAGAATCCATTTGAAAACTGTGTTTCAATTTTATAGCAGCTCTCACCCTGTGAGAAACATGTTTTTCACTGCTAAAAGTGGTTGTCTGCAGTTGCATAATTTTTCCTCTCCTCCCAAAAGCAAGGAAAAATATTTTTATTCTTTCTATACTCAACATTAAAATAAGTGCTTATTTTTTCTTCTTTCTTTTACATAATCTAAATTAATAAAAGAACTAATATTGGAAAAAAAGAAAAACAATGTATTCTCCTACTCTGTGTTAAGTAGTTTTTCTGGTAGGACTCACGTTACTGCAGCAGACTTTTAATGCTTAACAGCCAGGTTTGACAAAGAGTCTGATGAGTAAGATGACTTTATTTTATGTATCTTTTAGGGAAAGAAGATGAAACAATTTGCCTTTGAATGGACTAACATAAAAGGGTAAAATACTGATTTTCCCTTGTTTTGTACAATTCTAAACAATGATTTGAATAGTGATTCCTCTTAAGGTGGGAAAATACATTAACACTTGTGAAAAGTGCATTTAATTTTCAGTATCTCTCCTTAGACAATACAAGATCTATTCTGAAACAGTTCTCTAGATAGTAGATGATAAATATTTTTTTATTATATTTAATTTCTTAATACATTAAGCCCAGTTTTTTTTCTTACTCAAAGTTCTACAAAGACCCGTGAATCAAAAATATGAAAAATGAAAATATTTCTAGATGCCTTTCTAAACATCTTGTTGTTCCATCTTTCATGTAGGCAAATTTAATAGCTGTTTTCCCATGAGTATTTAATTTTATTGTATAATTCTTACAGAAAGCACACTTTATGGCATGTTATGTCATGACATAGCAGTTATGAATCAAAATTATGATGCATGTAGTATGGCCCAAGACTTCTTGAGTATTGTGAAATTCTGGGCAGAAAAATAAAAGATTCAGTTTGTTGTTTATTTTTTCCCAGCCTATTTCTACGGAAGAATATAAAAAAGGTACAACAAGGCATAAGGATTTTTAAGCCTTTTCTAGGCTATTTCAATAGTAGGATAACTTACAGAACTATTGCTCAGACTTTAATGATATCTCAGGCACATCATTGCTCCATTACTGAGTCATGCCAGAATTAACCAGTAGCTGTTTTTTAAGGCTCAGGAATGTAGAAACTCCCAAGGTAAAATTTTCTAGTTGGGACATGCCCACATATGTATTTTAGGAATTTTATTCTTTCTATGCAAATTCAACTTAAGCATTCAGTGGAAAATGTTGTATCACATAATCACGATGAAAAAATTATTAACATGATATGTTACTACTCTTCAGAATGTCTTCACATTGTACAATAAAATATAACATTTTGGTCTGGATGAGTTCCTTAGAATTTTGAGCCATGTCTTCAGTGTGCTCAAAATTCCAGAAATAGGAATAAATATATAGAAGATATGGGGACAAAGAGGAATCTTTATTTTTTATGAAAGATATTTCAAACAGTCTAATTCTGGGAAGAACCTAGAATTCATATCCTAAACAGTTTAGGCAATAAACTCATATGCCAGTGTTAGAAGACTTGTCAGCCTTGCATCATCTGAAGGGAAAAATCAGCCTTTTAAAGACTATCTTTAGTGGACAAAATAGCTCTGAAAATTATCAGCTTATCCTCACTGAATGCAATGTAGCCTGGAATGATGACAGTCCTGTCACAAGCACTTTACATACATGAATAATTTTTGCAAAGATAAATCTAATCCTCATTTTCATAAAAGTTTGCCAGTAATATTGAATCACCTCTCTCCCTTCTTTATTTTTTCTGATCCCCTTATGGTGTGCATTGCTTATATATTCCTACCTTTCTGGAGTAAAACACAAATTTCTTGCTTGGAGCCAGACCACAATCCATGATAAGGCCAAGACCTTAAAGTTTCTAGGTAAACTAGTCCAAGTACTTGGGTATCATGCTTCCTGCTTATGATATCAGAAAAACATAGGCACTTTCAATGAGATAAAAATTTCACTCATTGACGTATAAAACACACACCAGCTGGTCAAAACAACTCTCCAGTGAGATAACCATAAACTTTCAAAAAGTGAAAGGAAATACTCCATAATGGAAAGTGAGTCCTGAACAAGATTTTATCTGGCGATGATAATGAAATAAAGCAATTTAAATGCTTTACTACCAATGTGAGCTACTCATTATGTTTAAACACCCAGATCTGGATTTCTTTCACCTCAGCTACTCTAATGAGAAAGAAGTAACCACGAAGATCCTTGAAAAACTCTTTGATTCAAGCTTATGTGGACTGGGTCTCCCTCCTTATTTGTATTATCTTACTTCTTACTTCTTGTAAGTAAGCATCTTACTTCTATGTGTTGCTGTTGCTTTTCTGCAATTAGAATTTTGGGTGTTTTCTTTGCTTATTCAAATGATCAAAGTGAACAGAAGTCCATACAGGTTCAAAAGTGTTATTTGCTTCAGAATGCAGAGGTAATCTGCTGCAAACACTTTATGTACACTTGAATGAATACATGCATTGTCTACGTTGATCTTATTTTACTTGCAGACCCCACCTTTCCTTTTTAAATCCTCAAGACTCTGAGTCCATAATTCAGAAGGTGTCAAGCTACACATGAAGGATGATGGTTTATTAAATTTTCAAAATGCATTCCATATGAAACAGACTTACTAGAAACAGTAAGAGCAGTTATTTGAAGTAAGGATCTTGTTTGTCCTGTCTGCAATAGCTGCAGGCAATTGCTTTGTCTGTCAGTCAGTCTGAATTATTGACTGGATTAATAGGTTGGGTGCAAGTTAGGGAACACTCTTCTTTCAATATTTTCATAAAATAACAAGTCCAATTCTCCACTCTGATTGTGGTCAATCCACTAAAATATGAGGTTAAATATAATTAAATATAATTGAATATAATTCTGTTTTGCTGAACAGAAAAGACCAATGAAATGCATGGCTGGGTTAGATGCTTCATTTAGCCCATGTTACAAATGGAGAAAAATGAACTAATGTTAGAGTTAAAACAGTATGTCAGATTTAAGTCTCACACACTTTGTAAATTTGGAATTAGAAGACTTTCATATTGCTTTAAAGAATATTTTTCATTTGGCAGTAAACAGAATGGTGTTCTTTCAGGCCTTCTTTCTTTTTTTTTTTTTCCCCTGTGGAAGATTAAACCCCATATTTCTCTGTCCTGGAAGACATAAAGGCA
The DNA here is from genome assembly GCA_013397375.1 of Toxostoma redivivum. Classification (NCBI taxonomy): domain Eukaryota; kingdom Metazoa; phylum Chordata; class Aves; order Passeriformes; family Mimidae; genus Toxostoma; species Toxostoma redivivum. The sequence goes on from VXBI01001937.1 coordinate 975,604, forward strand.
GGAATGTGTGTATTATTTAGCTGGTTCCTCAGCTTGTTATCTGCTACCATTCTTGACACTGGAATCAACTCAGCCAAATAGAGATTTTAGTTTGCTGTGGTTTCCAGTAGAGGAAGATATTTAAAACAAATCTAAAGTCACTACAGTTTATTATTTCAGTATTAAAATGCATAATAAAAAACAAAACAAAACAAAACAGCTCAGAGATGACCTGACAGGTTCTGTTTGCCAAGTAAATACTCACCCACAAATCTCACTGCATTTGCCACAAAAAAAGAAAAAGCAGAAATGAAATAAATATTTGAGATGCTATAGCAGCTCCATTTATTCTCACCACAAAAAATTATCATATTCATCACAGTTTTTATCATGGTAGTTGAGTTACTGCAGTTATTTAACCATTATTTATGAGTATGTAGGCATGTGCAATCGCATATTGCATTGTAGCTGCTGATTCATATTAATTACTTAATAATAGTGACTGCCATGTCAAAATTAGTTGCTCAAGATTTTTTCCAGCTAAAATGAAGATTGGGAGCATTCTGAAAATCAGCTATAAATGTCATTGAAATGGCTTCTTAAGCTCAGTTTGTGACTGCTTTGTGTCACTGGAGCCACACTAAGTAACTGAAGTGCAGCAGTAAATCTGACCTTTGATTATATAATCTGTATTAAACATTTATATTGTTTCCTGTCTAGAATAGCTGAGCAATTTCTATGTAGTGTGAATTGTAGCATCCACTTTCAGATATTTAAATGGAAAGTACTTACGATTCATTTTTATATCCTTGCTTTTCTCATTTACCTTCTCACTTTGCTTCTGAGGATTCTGTCATCATACATTACTCTAAAGCTTGATTAGAAAATACTAAGAAAGCACATTTCCGGTGTTTGCCATGTCTGTTTTGAAGAATATTTTAATTAATTAAAAGAACTAATGATGCAAGACAGAATTTGATATGTATTTCATTATTAATAGGCCTAATCAATTACTGAAATATAAAGAGGAGTTGGATAAAACTCAAGAAGAACATGGGAAAAAAATATCTTTTATAATGTATATTACACTTAGAAAACATCATGAGTAGGTGGATTCTCACTAGCACCATAAACAGTAGCTATTGAGCAGACCAGAGGGATTTTGTTCCCAAAGAGATCTGGACAAGCTCTGCAACAGCCCTGAAAATAATTTTCCAAAAAGCTAAGCCTTCCATTACAAGAAACAGCTCTGAATATAATTCTGACAAATCTTACAAATTATGAATCTTACATGATTAAAAACAGATTTTATAAAAGCCTGTTTATTGACCAAAACCCTAAGTACTACCCACACATTGCTGGAAAAATCCCACCTCTAAAATAATTTGGCTTCCAGCAACATCCATGAATGCCAGCTTCAGAAAACAGTTTCAGCTGCAATTGATAAATCTGCTTAATGGCTCACTTTTATCATCTTTCATGTTTTCCCAGAAAATATTTAACTATTCCACAAAGTGAAATTATTTAGCATCCTAGACTATCTCAAATTGGAAGGTACCCATAAGGATCAAGTCCAATTCTCTGCTTCTCACAGAAGTACCTAAAGATAGACTGTGATTAAGAACATCATTCAGATACTCCCTGAACTCTGACAGGCTTAAGGTCATATCTACCTCTCTGAAGAAACTGTTCCAGTGCCCAACATCCTCTCAGTGAAGAAGCTTTTCCTAATGTCCAGTCTGAACTTTCCCCAGTGCAGTTTCATTCCATTTGATCGAAGCCTGTCTGTCACTGGTCACCAGAGGGAGGAGCTCAGCACCTTCCCCTCCACATTTGCTTGTGATAAAGCTGTAGACTGCTATGAGTTCTCCCCTCAGTCCTCTCCTCTCTAAGCTGAACTAGCCAAGGGACCTCCACTACACTTTGTAAGTCTTGCTCTCAGGGCCTTTCACCATCTTGGTTACCCTGCTCTGGACACACTCTAATAAATTTATGTCCTTCTTGTATTGTGATGCCCAAAACTGCACACACTATGCAAAGTAAGGCCACACCAGCACAGAGTAGAGCAGGACAGTCACCTCCCTTGACCAACTGGTGATAATTTTCTTGATGTCTCTCAGGGCATAGTTGGCCCTTTGGGCTGCCAGGGCCCATGGCTGACTCATATCCAACTTGCCATAGATCTGTATATCTAGATTTCTTTCTGTAGGAGCCATTTGGATTGTCCCATTTCATCCAGAACATCCTGTAATTTAGCTAATGAATGCTATGAAAATTTTATTAATTTAGAACAACAAGCAGAACTCAACACATCCATGCTATATTTGAATATTTACTTGTGTCATGATGTGTCAGTTAAGATTCTTAGGGTGAGTTCTTTGGAGAGAACTTTTTGCTCCCTGACTATCTTCAGGCTGGAGTCCAGTAAAAAGCCCTGAGCTGAGACTACTGCAGAAGCAGGTGTCCACAACAGAAATAGGCAGAGGAATAGTTAACTGGAGGTCTTGGAATGGGTTTGCCCTTGAGCTAGCACATACTTGTAAGCCTTTAAAAATGTCATCACTTCAGGCCTTTATTCACATAAAGGGTTGTACTGACAAACAGACGTGCTTTTTTGATAGGTATAGAGTCTTAAAATACAGTCAAATGACTAAATGTGCCGATCTAATTCTTATTCTATTATTCCTTCCACAGAAAAAAAGTAAAGTTTTTTCAGGTTTATTTATTCTGCTTCTCCCTTTATGATGCTATATACATTCCGGTGGCTAAGCATATTCATAACATTCCTTGTAAGAGGCAGAAATAAGCATACTTGATTTAGAACCACTTGTGGAGAGATTCTGAAGTCCTTCAGTTTCCAATTTTACCTCTAAATACTACTTACAGTTTGCCAAGTAAAATTATAGCAAAGTTACAGGAATCATATTTTCTTATGTATTGCAACATTGGATAATATTCTTTGCCTTGTGGAAAAGTGGGTAACATAATACTTTAAGCACTACAATATAAAAGACATCAAAGGATTGAAATTGTCTCAAAATAATGTAAAATGTTATATTAACTCTAAATTTTGATTTCCAGGATCAATGTTCACAGTGTTCTTCAAAGGGATTCTGCAGTTTCCTTTCTTTATACCAGTCCTTTATTTTAATTTTAATCTTGATATTAAAACAGTTCCTCAGCTGGATCCTCAGATCTTTCTGTTTAGTGGCCTACCATGCATTCCCTTGAGACAATTTAGCTGCATGCAGTAGAGTACACTGTTATAAACCACTCCTGAGTTTCAGATAATTTGCACGTTGCAAGTGTGGGTGTAGCAGAACAATTCTCTATAGTCAGGTTCCCTGGTTCTAGATCTGCTGCAGTTGGAGCTAACTTGAATGTTTTCCATTATTATATATAGTTTTATTGTATTTGAATAAGAATGTAAGATGAAAGGTAGTTGGCTGTGGTCAGTGGGCAGAGTAGCTTGAGCTGACTGATAGTGAGTCAGCACCCATTTCAGAGCTCAAAGTCAGTGCATGCTCACTGTTTTTAATTTCATTTTCTGTCAGGAAACAATTAAAGACAGAGCCTACAGCTCTTTTCCCCATAGACAACACACTGTTATACCTCCCCATCACAAATCTGGCAGTTACCAGGTCACCCTGTATTTTCCATTTTTAATCCTTGATTCTATTTATCCTTTTCCGATTTAACATACATGAAAAACAGCAGCAGCAAAAACAACAAAACCTCCCAGAAAACATCCCTGAAAACAAAGAAACCAAAATATGATTCAAGTACTTGTAGACATGAAGAAATCATTGGTTTCCTTAGCAACAGAATGCAGTTCTATAATAAGAACAAGAAAGTAATTAACCCTCTAATGTTAGATAATGCTGGAAACACACACTTAAGTCTGCATGATTTTTTGGCTATTTCTCTAGCATATTAACATTTTAAATGATAAAGGCTAATCTCTGGTTAGTCTTCCTATTAAGACAATTGGGAAATTCCCTGGAATAGAGGTACATGCATTGAATGGAAAATATCCAGATTGTAGGCTGTGATCGTTGGTCCTGATAGAAGCAGCTGTGTGGCCCTGTAATTTGATTATACGGTAAAATGGCTTTCTCTCCTGTTGTGCATGCAGCTATGATATGTCTTAATAGCTGCTTGGAGAGATGTATTGTCATAAATTTACTCTTTTGGTCTCTGCTAATAGTTTTTCCTCATCCTTTGCTATGAAGTCAGGAGAATCCTGCCTTCAAATATGTATTTGGGTGTGAGTATGCTCCTGTGAAATTAAAATCTTTACAGTAAGGATTCAGAAATACATGCTATTACAAATATACCATGATTCATTGGAATATGTAAACATCCCCCGGACTTTAAAAACCAGCACAATTTTAGTGATTTCTCAGGTATTAATGAATATCTAACCACATGGCTTGATCACCTAAGTAGAGAGTTTTTCAGACTTAGAGGTGGGTATGGTGTAATCATCTGATTTCAGAATTCCTATTTATCTAGATTTTTAAATGTGCTGCAAAACTTATTACACTGCAAACACACAATTAATCCTTAGCGATTGCTAAATATTATGAATTAATACTGAAATAAAACAGGTAGTTTTTAGTTATTTTTTATTGAAAGAATGGCCATCTATTATCTAAAAAACACCTTCCTAAATATTATTTAGGTGTACATATGTGTCATGTTCATGAACTTTTTGATTTCTCATTCTTTATTTTTCTAATACTTTTGGTGAAACAAGGCAAACTAATCTCCTTTAGCAATGACTGTATAACCCAGCTAACTTCTGTGGGATTTTCTCAGCATTAACAAAAGTCAGTGTTTTATCTTCAAGCGAAATATCTTCATGGTATTCTTTCTGGCTTTGTAGGAGTTTTATACCAACAATTTAGATGGCCCCTGCTTCTTTCATGGTGCTGTGTCAAGACTTATTAGAAGGGAAGTCAGACTTGCTTCTGAAGCAGTGATAGGCTATATAACATTTCAATGTACTCTTCACTGAGAAAATGTTTTAAAAAAATTGATGTCTGGTTCAAGGACACTATGTACCCCTATTTCTAAACCATATCTAACTCTCAAGATGTCTGAGATTGAACATTAGATATGGTCAGACTTCTGCCCTGTCTGGTTGATCAGAGCTGGTCAAGGTGAGGCCATTCAATTTCTTTTTTTTTTTAGTTCTTTTTATTGAAAGAGAAAAATGCATTATAAGGGTACAAGCTATACACAAGGTTTTGCAAATATAAAACAAAAAATTCTTAGCTTTCTGCTGTGTAGTTAGAGGAGACAGAATCAGCTCTCAAAGTTTGATTCCTTCCCTCATATAAGAAAAAAGCTAGAAAAAGTTTTGCTGTAATATTCTGTCATGATATCTATCATCTAAAGTTTTCACATGTATTATGATGTGTATGAATATGTGCGTAAGAATGTGCATACATATGTGGAGAGATTTTGTCTTCTGAAAAATAATCTTGCTAATGAAAAGTGATCTGCTTTGGAACTTGTAATATTCAAACCCTTTTTATTCAGACTGAATAAAAACCTCTGTAAATAAATAAAAAACTGTGTAAAAACCTCTTCAATTTCCATGAAAATATTTCTAGTTATACTTTGTGAGAGTAGTGTACAGATATAGCCATCTGCAGGAAAGAATGAAGAAATAAAAGGAGATAAAAGAGGAAATATGAGTGAGAAAGAAATACTTAAAAAGGACTTACAACAAAGATGAAAAAAATACTTTTTTCCGAGACCTGTAGTAACAAGACAAGAAACAATTGTTTTAAACTGGAAAAGTCTATATTTAGATTAAGCATAAGGAGGAAATAGTTTATGGTGAGGGTGGTAAGACACAGGAACAGATTGCCCAGAGAAATCGTAAATGCCCCATGACTGGAACTATTCAAGAGCAGATTGGACATGGCTTTGGGCACCCTGATTTAAGGAAAGATCTCCCCATCCATGGCAGGAGGATTGGATTTAATTATCTTGAATGGTTCCTTTCAATCCAAACAACTCTATAATTCTGTGATGAAATGGTGACCACAGACACAGATAACCGCTCTGAAAATAGAAACTACTATAATTTGGTTCATAGCCAATGAATTTCTACCTCTAATATTTAAATATCTTCACTTACTGGATGACAAAACAACATTTTTCACAGAAGTCTTTTCTGGATTTATGTCAAAGATGATCCCCAGGACCCTTGTCTCCTTTGTAGACGGCATCATTTTAGCTGCTTACAGTCACTTATCTGGACACTGATGTTACAAAATCCACACAGTGGTTATCACCATTCTTGTTTCTCATTTTTCTCAGCTCCTGGAACCACCACACATCACTCAGTTCCTCTAGAAGAATCACATCTGTGTCCTCTGAACTTTCTAAAGTCTATTACTTTCTAGAGATGAAGAGACAGTGGAAGCAGGGACCACTGTGTAATGATTAGCAGAGATGTACCATAAGGCTGCTTTCTCTGATGCTGAATTCAGACCCTCAGCTTCTGACTGTATTGCTCCAGCCACAATCAAGAAGATAAGAAAAGTATCTATTTGTGACCATGAAAATCAAGTATTAATCAATATATGATCAGAAGGAATCATATTAAAGGTAATTAAATTCTCAAAGAAGCAAATAATTTATAAAAAATCATGTCATGCTATCTAAAGATACTTCATTTCTTTTCATGTGTGTATCTATTTGTATGCTTTTGTGTATGTGTAGTGAGTAAGAGGTCATTAATTCCCAAATAAATCCTGATAGAGGGGGAAAATATGGATTCTTCATCTGTAGTGAAAGATCAGTAAAGAAAGATCTTTCACTGACATCTCAGCTGCTGTCAGATGTTAGATTTCAGGACAGGACAGAAGTCAGTGCATTTGCTAAGAATGGCTTTGATGCTGTAGAGACAAAATAGGCTGAAAACCTAACTGAGCTCAGATGTTGATAGGTAGACAAGTAAGGAAGATAATATGATTCTACTGACAAATAAAGATGCATGATTTCGGTGTCTGGGATTGACACAGTAGATTCACTGCAGCAATTTACATCTACTAATTGACATTTACAGTGGAGGGATCTATAGGTTTTTAAAATGTCTTCATAATGTATCAGAACTTATCAGAAGTTTCCTGAGTGGATGACAGTCAAGTAAGATGAATATTTTAAATGCATGATAAATATAATTTCCTGTCATCTTTTTTTGATATGGATTTATGACCAAATCTGATCTTCTTCTGGATTATTTAAGAGTTACACATATATTCCAATTCTAATTTTGATCCAGCTATGATATACTTACTGATGACACTAAACTGGGAGGTACTCTTGACTCTCTTAAAGCACAAGAAATGATGACATTTAACAAGAACAAGATCTAACTAGATATGAAGATATAAAGATATATTTCCTTAACAAGAAGGTGATTGAACAGGCTAGCACCTAACAAAGTGCTTTAGCCCTAGGTCAGTCCTGAAATTGTCAGTTGCACTAGATGATCATTGTTAGTCCCTTACAACTGCAAATATACTCCCCTCCCCTCTTATTTTCCTTTCAAGTCTATTTTCATTATTTGAACCAAAATATAGGGTATTCAAATTCTACTCCTGATAGGGCTTTTAATTCATTAGTCAACCTTCAAGAGTGTGTCAGTTTGCAGGGGAGAGTATGCAAGAGCAAATGGCAAGGAATTTTTTCAGCAAAGCATCTCAACTTGCAAGACTGGTTTCAAGTGGGTAAGACAGGGAACCTATGCCTGGAGGGGTGATATGTGATCCTTTTTGTTACTATAAAGCTATACTTAGAATATTTTTATTAATTCCAAAACAATTATTTAGAGACACAGTCACAGCTATAACCTTTTTTTTTAAAGAAATCATTCTTCTTATTTGCTGGGTTTAGTTCAAAAAAAAAATAAAATAAAGCCTCTTAACAAAAATTATATTGTCCAAGTACCATTTTAATTTTGAAGTAAATGTAGTTGGATAGCTAGTTAGCATTTCCTTTACGGACAACATTTATCCATAAGACAGTCGCATCTACACGTAGCATCTTAAATCCTATTATTTTCAAGTAAGTGCCAAGATTTTTTTTAATATCTACAATATTTTATTCCAAATGTGAGACATTGAGACATGACAGAAATCTCACAAATAGTAAAAGTGATAAACGTCAAATTTAAAACTGTACCAACTACTCCTGATTTAAAAGTAAAACCAGACCTTTTCACCGGTTCCACCTAAGCAGCACAATCAGAATAAAAAAATCAACACTATTAAAAAGTTATTTAATTGAATTGGCACTCACTTCATGAGACGTTATTCAGTCTAATATCAATTTTTAACAGTGTATCTCTAGGTCATTTTTTCAGTGCACTTTCTGCCACATGCATGCTAAAATTGTAAATCTATTTGAAGTATTTCTAATGAAACAATTTTAAGTTATAATATTAAATATAGCCAACAATTCAATAATGAAATATTTAAATTCAGTGTTGAACCTTTCTTATTTTTTTTAAGATGGAGACTTTTATATTTACTTTTCTTCTTTACCTTAATGTGGTTTTTTTTTTAAAGGACGATCTTCTGATACGATTTGAGGTTATCCAATAATGTAGAAAATAAAAGAATAGCAATAGTAGTTAAAACAAGACAAACCTGTCTTAATGGAATAAAAATCACATTATTGTGAGTAACATATTACAGTCAGCACAACTGCACTTGTTTATAAGTTAAACATTCTTAGTAGTACTTATGAAATTTTAAATGACTGAACATCTTTCCTTCTCAAAATCCATCAAAAAAGAGAAAACAAGACAAAACCAAGAAAGATAAAAACATGAAGAAAGAAAGCACATTTACCTTGGCTGAAGCAGATAAACTGTCTACATGTAAACTCAACATTGCAAAAAAAAGAACTGATATTTAACTTCTAGTGCATGTCCCTTGGGGATCATGAAAAATGTATCCTTTAAGAACTAGTAATAACCTGACAAAAAAAAGTTTGAAGCCTTATGTCCAATGAATAGCAAAAAAAATATTTTTTCTGACTTTTGGCTTTTACTCCTTTTGGCATAAGCATTTCTTTCTTCCTATTCAAATCTTTTTACAGTATTATTTAAAATAGCAAAAGGAAATGAGTTCTGTCTCAAAGAAAGTAATTCATTCTTTGCATCTTACCAGCCTATACTCATCATGCTTCTTGCCAGCTGTTTATGGGAGATTAAGTGCTATCATGTTTTTGCACAATCTCATAAAAATTGTCATAAAAGTAAGGGTGATAATGAATTATATATGTCATTACCTTCTCCTCAAGAGTATACTAAGAATATAGATTAGGCCATCCATTCTTCAGAGGAGTTTTTTGATTGTTAGTTTTGTTTTGTTCTGTTGGTTTTGTTTTTTTGTTTTATTTTAGGGGGTTTTGGGGGGGTTGTTGTTTTGGGTTTTTTTAAGAATCTGGGTGGCAGAAGGATCTGACAACTGAGAAACAGTTACAGGGATTCCTGTAAACAGCAAGAAATACATAGGAACACTAGAGAGAATTTGTGTTTAAAGGGATAGTGTTGAAAGAGCATTGGAAAAGAAAATTATGTTAACAAAGATTTATCTTAGTTCTCCTGTGACCTATCAACTTGTTGTCTTTTTTCCAGTGAAATAACTTGTGCAAAATGATTCAAAGAGGAAGATGTATAATCAGAAAACAATTAACAGAAAGTGGGTAGCGTCACTATAGCTATATGTCTAGCATAACTTATACCTTTATTTTAGGGGACCTAGGAATATCTTCTATTTCATATGTTTCTGTTTAATGCAAATCTCTGCCTTGGTGTAAGAGTCAGAGCTGGAAGATTTCAGCCTTTTTCTCACCCTCACAATTATTCTCATAGAAAGGAAATTCTGGAGAGCTCAGTCTGTATTTGGATTACCAGAGGATGAGGACAGAAATCCCAGGTCCCAGAGACCAAGGGGAAAATATGGAGCAAGGTGGATGTACCCTTGGTGGAAAGGGATCAGGTTAGGGACCTTAAGTAATTCTTAAGTACATGCATAGATCCATGGGCCTAAGGTGATGCACTCACAAGCTCAGAGGAAGTTGCCAGATAACATTTCAAAGCCATTCTTTGGATTGATCAATCAGGGTGATTGGAAGACATGGCATAGACTGGAAGAAAGCAAATAACATGTCTCTATTATAAAAGTGCAAGAAGGAGGACCCAGGAAACTGCAAACAAGTTAGCTGCATGTTGATCCTTGGGAAGGTGTCAGAGAAACAAATCCTGGAAACCATTTACAGACACATGAAAGAAAAACATTCAATAGAAGTAGTCAACATGGTTTCAACTAGGGGAAGACATGCTTGACAAACATAACTAACTTCTCTGATGAAATGACTGGCCTGGTAGATAGAGAGTGGATGTTATCTGACTAGACTTCTGTAGGGTCATTGAGATTGTCTTCATAAGGTTCTCAGAAGCAATGCATTTAAGTATGAGTAGACAGTGAGGTAGACTGAAAACATTACAACAGAACCCAGAAGATGATGACTGGTGGTAGGAAGTTTAGTTGGAAATTTCAAACATCAGTGTATTCCAGGAATAGATACTGAGTGAACTGTTTTTAACACAGAGTCGTAGAAGGTTTGTGTTGGAAAAGATCTTCCAAGATCATCTCTTTCAGCTACCCCACCACTGGAAAGGACTTCTAGCACTATATCAGAGTGCCCAAAGTCATGTCTGTTCAGCCCCTGAGCACTTCCAATGATCATATTCTCTGGGCACCATGTCTCATCACCCTTGTAAAAATTTACCTTCTTATGTTCAATCTAACTCTATTCTCTTTCACTTTCAAATTCTCCTTGCACAGATCCTGGAAAAAAAAGTGCTGTTCCATCTTTCCTATAAGTCCCCTCTAAGTATTGCAAAGCACCAATAAGGCCTTCCCAGCACCTTTCTTCTCCTGCCTGAGCAACCCCAATTTTCTCAGTTTTTCTTTATAGAAGAGGTATTCCAATACTCTATTTCCATGGTTGTTCTTTGTATCCTCTCTAACGGACCTGTGTCTTTCTTCAGAGCTGAATGCAAGACCAAAGGTGATGTGTCACAAGAGCAGATAGAGGGGAAAAATCACTTTCTTAATACTGGTGGCAACAATTTTGTTTTATGCCGCCTGTGTTATGATTGAATTTCTGGATTGCAAGAATACATTGCAGACTCCTGTCTAATTTTTCATTCATGAGTAGCTCCAAGTTCAAGACTGCTCTCAATCCACTTATCTCTGTATTATCTATATTGATCTCCCTCAACTGAATTGACTGAATCACTCAGCTTGGTATCAAATGCAAACTTGCCGGAGGTGAACTCAGTCCCACTGTTATATCATTGATTAAGATATTGAATAGTATTGGTTCCAGTACAGACCTCTGAGGTACACCACTGGTTGCTGCCTTCCACTTTGGACATTTGATACAACTGTACAGCCAAATCTTTATGCATCAAAATCCTACCTCTTCAATTGAACAGCAAAAATGTTTTAGGGGATAATTTCAAAGGCCTTACAGAAATCCAGGTAAATTACGTCCATAACTCTTCCCTTGTCCAATGTACAGTCATAGAATCATAGAATGCCACTAGATTAATCACGTATGATTTGCCCTTGGTGAAGTTGTGTTGGCTGTTTCTAAACAATTCCTGGCTAGTTTGTTTTTTTTTTTTTTTTGTCTACGAACATTAGAGAACCCCTTTTTAATAAAAGCGCAGCTGGGCACTGATACAGATTGTCCAGGGATGTTGTGCAGTCTCTGTTCTTAGAATATTATTCAAAAACCATCTGGAAATGATCCTAGGAAAGCAGAGTCTAGGTAGCTCCACTTGCACAGAGAGGTCAGACCTGATGACTCCCAGAAATCCCTTCCAGCCTTATCCTCTGATTCTATGAGGTTAAAACTTTAGAGTATCAGTTATTATTTATTGTGAAAACAAGGAGGGTGAGGAGAAAAGATACATAATATAATTCAGGTGTACCTGAAAGGAAGGTCTAGATACAACAAAAATACCCAAAACATATTAAAAAGGTTGATGCATTAAAAAGAATGAGTCCTTTTCTTTCATATCAAAATTCTCTTTCTCCAAATATTGCTTTCATAACTTGACCTATAAAGTTGAAAAATACCTGTAAATGTCACAGTAAAACATCAATTTCCTTCAATATTAGATTTTAAATAAATATTCTATATCTTACTTAAAAGACTGGCATGGCAGACCAGGTGACTTTCTCTGTGCTTTCTCTTCTTTTATTCTAGGTGTCGAGTTTTTTTCTTTTTTTTTTCTGCATTGCTAGACTGCTTTGTCCTAGGATTTTAAAGGCTTTTATTAAGTGACTAAATAGTTCTGTTTTTTTCCTGCATGTTAGCCTTATCACCACTGTGATGAAAATCATGCAACAGTAGGTGAAGGTGCTGTAAAAAGGAGCACAGTGTGAACAGATCATCTCACACTGCTCTAGCTTCACATCTTTCATTGCTCTTTATAACAAATTAAAGGATAGGCTTTGGGAGGTCAAACACACATTGATTTGATCAATAATTGTGATAGCATGTTGGCTAGTGTGTGATCTTTTTTAAACAGAAAGATATTAAATGTACCTCACCTTAGAAAATTGCTGCTGGTGGGTGAAAACAGATGTACTTTCAGAATTACATGAAGTGAGCTCATAGATCATGTAGTCATAATATGCTGTGTGCATATTTGCTGAAGTATTCATACAAGAAGTCTGTTGCTTCATCTCAAGGGCTTTTTATTAAGCTTGGTACTGTGTTGTGACTGTTATGATGCCTTATATAATGAGTAAGTGTGTGTAGGAATGCATGTATCAGAGTGGAACTTACTTAAAACTCAACCTTTTCCATTATAATTGAAACCTCTTAGAATTTGCATGGAGCTGCAAAGAGTCAAGTGAGGAGAACAATTTGATATTAATTTTATAAGAATATAAGATACTTTGGTAGCTGCATTTGCATTCATAAAATTGTAGTTTGAATGAGCAGGTTTTGAAACTGTGAAAAATATGCCTTTTTTATCCTTCAAAGTGCATGTTCATGGAAAAGCAAAACCATGGGGTGTCCCATCATGGCTCACAGAGTATAGCCTCATTTAGTAACAGAAAGGTGAACCTTAGCATATCTCACCTCTACATCTGTTCACATCTAAAACCACATATTTTACATTACCAAGTTTTTTTGTCTCCTATGCCAATTAATCAGATCACACATAATTGTGTGCTTCTTTGCCATTGTCTTATCTTCTGTGTTATCTAATAGTGATCACAGTTACGATTTTGGATTGGCTTGATGATAGGGCCTCACAAGTCTGCCTGTGTTAGCAAATTACTAATGCTGTCTTTGGGCAAAGATTACCTGGATTCAATAGTTAGTTGTGTGGCATGCACTAAGGTAATCAATCATTGGTGTGCTCAAGGCTATTCCTCTCACATACCAGAACTCCAGTGAGAGCATCCTAGAGCAAATGGGATACACATCCCTCTAACCCTCTAGTGTTCTATGCACGTACACATCTTTTTTAACAATGGCGAGTAGATGTCAGAGAGTTGGAAAAAAAATCTGTTTCTTAACACCTGATAGAGATGGGGCAGGTGTCTCATGTCAGGGAAGAGTCAGAACAGGGCTTCTCCACAAAGGCTGAGAAGCTGAAGGTTGAAATGATCTGTTCCTCACAGACAGCAGGACAGCAGCCTCACCCTCATAGTGAACTTTTTCACAGAACCTGAACAGAGAAGCAGAGTCAAGATGATGACACTGATACTAACAGGCTCCACCAAGGGCCCACAACAGGCAGGCAAAGGCAAGGGGAAGGATCAGGTCCCAGGTCATGCAGGGTTATCAAATAAGTCAGAAGCAGGGGATGATGCTGGATGCAGACCTGCCTATGGTGTCATCCAGACCTTGACTGAGTGTCCTAGGCTGAGTTGTAACAATGGCCCTGAGCCATGGACAAGGACCCCAGGTAGGGCTGGGCAGGGTCATTGGGGGTCGTGGGTATATTCAAGGTCCCCTAACAATTGGCATTAAACTCATTCCTGATAAATACTTGATGTGGGTTAGAGCCATGACAAATCATAACCCAGTCCCTTTCTCTTTATGCCACCCAAGTCATTAAACACACATCTAAATACTGAAGTAGGAATTATTGTAGGACCAGTCTTATTTTCCACAGGCCATACAAGGACCTAAAATGCCTGGGAAAGAGTTAGAACTTGTTATGAACTTATGACATATTTGAACTAATAACTTTTAGAAAAACTCATGCTAAAGCACTATTCCCTTAAGCCTCTAAATATTTTTTGTAGTCTTACATGGATTGTTAGAGTGTTATGTTAGATTAAGAGAAAGTAAACAAAAATTTCAAATTAGCTTTTCTAAAAAAAACCTAGTCCATTTTTATTACCTCTGTCATCATGTGGAAAATGATAGCTATAAAAGAAGCATATAATGGAAATAGTTCACCTTTTCTTAACTTAGTTGTTTTGCTTTATTTTGTACAGCCAACCAGTGAGACATTAGTGACAATACTGATGGTTGATGACACTCTAATTTGGATGTTACTACATGAGTAATAGCAATAGTCTCTTATGTATATAAAGATTGCAGTATCTACCTGCAGCTCTGTTTTAATAAGTTAGTCATGTAGGAAAAGCTCTAATTCAGACACAGTTTCAGCTGACATAACAGGCCTTGCTTTCACTGTCCAACATTTTCTTGAACAATTTCCTTTGACAATAAATGACACTCCTTATTTCTTCATCACATATGACCTTGTCTAAGGAAATTATTATAAAGGAGTCCAGAGACCTAAGGTTATGGGAAGAAGCTAGAACTTGTCACAAGAACACCCAGGCAAAGCAGCAACTTGTGACTAATTTTGATAGGGGGCCTTTCACAGTCTTCATAAAAAACCAAAAGCGTTCTGAAGAAAATAGACTCATGGATTCAGAAGCAGTGCAAGTTTGTTATTTATCTTTTAACTGTTAGGTAAATGGCATTATCATGATGGCTATGATAATTTCAGTGAGACCATTTACATTTTATCTTCTTGTTAGTTATCTGTCATCTGAAATATAGGTAGTAGTATGCCTAATAACACTGTCTAGGTGTCTCAAACACAGAATGGACAAAGCCATCAAAGTAGTTATATTTTTCATGGTTCATAATCTGCAGAAACCTGTTTGCTGTGAGTACAGAACAAATATCCATTCAATAGTTGCAGAGGACTATTCATTTCAGATGACCTTCAAAGAGGTTGGATGTGGTGTCAGTGGAGGTATCTGATATCAATGAAAGCACTTACTCAGTACAAACCTCCATCGCTTTTGTGCTTTATTGTTGTCAGGTTTATAAACTTTTGTTTGTTATTACATGCAGGCAAATTATATTATGTCACCTCGAAAGGTTGTTGACAAGGCATAAATTCTGTAGCCAGCTCACACTTAAGAGAAGTCTAGGGAGTCTGAAGAAGAAGAAATTGAACAGATTCCATTGAAGGCCAAAACCTTCTTCAAAGTCATATACTATGCACTTCTTAAATGTGCGTATAGTATGCGTGGTGAAAGCATGACACCTGAGGAAAGACAGGGATTTCTCAACAAGATTAGCTGAGATCATGTGCAGTCTTGCTTCCCAGCATCGGGTGAGAAGCCACTCTTGCTTTCTGGAGCCACTGGAACTTCTCAAATACCATTCAGATTAAATGAAAGCACAGGTCTTCTGCAGGTTGTCATTTTGGGGCAGATTCCTTAGAGGAAGACAGGAAATGTAGCAATAAATCATACTGTGTTTTTGCACTTACAATCACCTGAGGATTCAAAAGTATTTCAACAGGTGTGTTTAGACCAATATAAGCAAAACAGGGCCACTGTTACCTCTCTCAGTTTGAAATCTAAAGTAAAAATTATATGGAAGGTGGCATTCCTCAACTACAACGTACTTCTCCCCAGTCAGAATAGTCTCACAATGCTTAAGTTTTTATAGATTTGAAGAGTGAATGCCTTTGGGCATAACTGACCTCATAATTCTGGAATTGTTGAGGAGCTGCTGGAAAACAATCCACTCGAAGCTTTGCAAGTGATCAACATCCATATACTGGTTTCCAAGAACTCCAGGCATGGATCTGTCTTGTAGTGAATTTCCTGGAGGATTTGAGGAAAGAAACGAGGACACAAAACCAATTTGGCTTTGTCTCTTGCCTGCTTATTACCTCTCAGATAGAATTGCAACCAGTAGTTGAATAATATTCCTGTATACACTGAAATCTGTGTGCAAGCATATTCATATGGGATTGGGCCCAAATGCTCATAAATAAAGTGCTTAAGAGATAAGGGGACAGAAATGCCCTTGCCACACTGTCAAAGGCCAGAACAGTATATTTACGTGGTTCAATTTCTAAGCTGCATCCAGTACTGGGATCCTCAGCACAGGAAGGACATGGACCTGTTGAAGCAGGCCCAGAGGAGGTCACCAAGATAATTACAGGGATGGAGCACCTTTCTTGTGAAGAAAGGCAGAGAGAATTGGTTTGCTCAGCCCGGGAAAGAGAAGGCTTCAGGTAGACCTAATTGCAACCTTCCAGTAACTGAAGGGAGCCCCGAAGAAAAATGGAAAGAGACTATTTACAAGACTATGTAATGACAAGATGAGGGGAAATGGCTTCAAACTGAGAGAGGGTATTTTTAGATTAGTTATCAGGAAGAAATTCTTTAGAGGTTAATTAGGCACTGGAACACCTTGCTCAGAGAAGTTGTGGATGTTCCATCAATGGAAGTATTCAAAGCCAGGCTGGTTGTGGCTCTGGGCAGCCTGGTCTAGTGAAAGGTGTCCCTGCCCATAGGGAGTTTGAACTAGATGATCTTTTTGGTCCCTTTCAACCCAGGCCAATCTGTGATTCTGCTAAAGCTAAAACAATTAAATCAACAAGAAGCATGACATAGCCATTGTGTTATGTATTTACTGATAGAATCATAGCTCTGTATTACCTTTTCACTTGGAGTAGTAGGTCTGCTTTATAACATATTTGTTCAGAAACAACCTTTAAAAGAAGTAACGATATCAACTATTTTAAAAAAAATTATTTTCAACAGTGGAAGCCTGCAAAAATGAACACTTTCAGAGAAAATTTTGGCATAATTTACGAATATTTTCAGCAAATGCATCTTGCCTTTACAGATTTGGCATACCTGAAAAGCAAGACTGTGACAGTTTAATGCAGAAGTAATTATACTCTATGCCAGAATTACTAAATGTTTTTTCAGTGGAGAAGGAAATAGTAAAAAAATAATTTTAATAAATTTACTGTATTTTTTCCTTAGATCTTCAATATCACCTGTCAAAAAGCACAAGAACAGAGTATATAATTTTGGGTTTTGTGAAATGTACAGCTTTAGCTTGTAAATCCCCAATTTCTTACAACAAAATAGACTCAGAGGTAATTTGAATCCAAATAGATTTGGTTTTAGTTACCTGTCTCTTAGGGAACTCTTCAAGCACCTTACAGCCTCCGAAGACAGCCAGTAGAGTAGCAGGCTTTCTGTGTTCACAAGACAGTTTTCATGTTTCCTGATTTCCACTATTTTTTCAGTCATCTTTCTACAAAGTTTATTCTACTTCGTTTCAAAGCATACACTTTCTGCTTTCCAAATCTCAGCTATTACCATGCTAATTCTCCATAGTCTAATGCTGAAACATAAAAACATGCATGAGCGACCTTAAAAGTTCAAGTTCTACTTCATTTTTATAACAATTGGTTACACTTTTACTAACAAAAATTGACAGAGAAAATTTAAGGCACCATTAAGCACATAAACATCAGCAATTTTACCTGAATGAAAGATGTGTTCTTGTAATTTTCCCCCCATTTTTCATCTCACACACTCAAAGTAATTAGATAAAGCCTTCTCACTAGTAAAGTTTCAATGGCACCATGTTTTTTATCACATGTATTAAAAACAGCTTCTTTAATTCATTGGTTGTTTTCATTCCTTTGCCAGTTAAATCTCTGCTTTCTCATGGCTAGAGCATATCAAGTTGAGTCAAGATCAAGCCGAGCTATAATAATCCCCATTACATGAACAGCAGTCTGAGGTTGAAATTACTTTTGCAGAATATCTGGGTTACATTCACATATTCCTCTACTTTCACTGTGGCTTTAGGTAACATAAATATTCTAGATAAGTGAATTGCACTGATTACCACACTTTGGAGTATTGGAATGCTATTTTCAAGCACTATCCCAGTCTAGTGTAAAATGACCACACGTAAAAAAATATGGAAACAATATTTAGATTGAATAATAGAGTCATTTAGATTATAGCTCTCTCTTTTTCCTTCATGATCATCAGATCTATTTACAGATATTAAAAAAAAATAATTTGTGTGTGTGTATGTGTTGGGTGCTGTGCTCTTTTCTAATACAGTCCAATAAGATTCCTGATGTTATTGCTCATCCTGTGATAGAAAAAAAATCAGAGTAGCCTTTGCCTTAATACCTACATAGCCCCTGACTCCAGGTGATGTTGAAATATGATTTATGAATTCTAAACTATAATATTTTAGATTGAAATCAAACTGTTCCATTAAGTTTATGCATAGGTATTTCAAAACAGGGAAAATAACCAGCAAATATTTTATTGTATACAATTATGCTATTTTTTTCATGAATTTTTAAATGTATTTTTTTCATAACAATCTTCATTTATCTGATTTGGCCTTTACATATTATCAGTAGCATTACTGTAACACTCATGCTTGTAATACTTATTTCCAGTGTTGCCATAACAAATACAACCTTCTATAAGGAAGAAGTGAGAAATTTCTTACTAATAAAGGTATAAGTAGGTACATGTAAACATTACAAAGCAACCTTTTTCTCACATTGCAGTTCAGTCCATTTCAGTTAATTGTATAAGGCTGGAAAAGAACTTTTGCTGTCTTCCTTTTTAGGCACTGCTTTCCACACAGAATTTCTTCACTAAAATGTCTCCATTATGAAATTTTGGTTATTTGTTTCATGTACTTTAATAGAGAGTAATGACCAAACTTCATTTTCAGCATAACTCTAAGTAGAAGGTATTGTTGCATGTTTTTTTATATTCTATTCCCATTTCATTTCCAGACAGAAGAAGTTGTAGGGTTTTTTGAACCATCTCTATGGATGCCCACAGGGGAGTATCTAGATACTATGCTATGAGAATGATCTGGTAATTATTCATATCAATTGAAATATTCATCTATGCTATGTGAATTTTGTACCGTGTAAGTTTTAATCTTGAACTTTTTTCTACAAGAGTATATGTAATTTCTATATAAGGAAGAAAAATATCCTGAGAAAAACGTAAGCTTCATAGGCAAATCCTGCTCAGGACTTGTTATCTGGAAATAGAAAATATGACAGTCATGTGTCTTATGTTCATCATCTTGAATATAAGAAGGTAAAACTTCTTCAGGTGTCAAAGATCAAATACTCTGATATGAAGGAAGATTTAAATCTTTGAAAGCAAATTAACACTGTTCAGGGAAAGACCAATTCCTTGAGAAGAATTCTTGTAGATTGTACATTTACAACTGTAAACAGTAAGACTTTTCAACAATTTCAGTTTTCCATAATATCTTTGAATGTGGAGTGATATTGTAGATTTCATACCAGCAATACCTTTCCAGATTTATGAGCTAGTCAGTTAAATCTTTACACTATGAGTGGTTAACTTGGCTATGAGCAATACTCCATTCTCAGCATTCCTGAAATAAACCATTATGGGACACCTAGTAACATAGAGAACTTTCATATTTTTAATATGACTAAGAATTAGTAATTCCTTGGGTTTACATTACCTGTCTAAAGATAATTTGAAAAGGTTTCCACAGCTCAAAAATACCTGAAGCTGCACATAAAATAATGGAAGAATTAAAATCACTGGATGCTGAAAAATGCAGGCTACAACTGACAATATAGACTCTCAGGAATATCTTAGGCTCATAAAATGTATTTATTTATTTAACATAACATGTTAAATGACCAAAGCTTCAGTCTTTCCCTCAATCTTTTTCTACATCACAGAATGAAAATAAAACAAATAAAGAAAAAGCTCAGTCAGATAGTGTGGCTGTAATGCACATTATTGGCTTTCTTCACCAAGCGCCTGTTATTCTTTCCCTAAGTACCTTTTTACTATGGTTGTGAGTCATTTGCCCCTGTGGACTTTTGGTATTTAGGGCCCATGCTAACTGCTGTTCACCCATGAGGTTTTCATTGAAGATAGAGCCTAGGAAAAAAAAAAAAAAAAACAAAACTTCTAAAAGGCACCACTGAGCCACAGGGAAATTCAAACTGTTCTGCATGCTGGACCTAACAGATCTGCTACAATCAAAGGATAAATTTCAATGATAACTTCAATGCAGTTTCCTTCAGAATAGGGTTTATTCTTCTTTGTTTAGTACTGATTTGTTGTCTGTTATTTTTCCTAAACCAGATTGCTATAGATGGGATTTGAGAATCTCAGGGTTTTGTTGTAAAGAGAAAGTAACAACTTCAATAAAATACAATTGGAAAGAATGCTTTCCAGATATGTTGCTTTCCATCTTGAGGTCTCAAAGGGAATCACCAGGATATATGTTGAACTGATTCTTACAGCAATCTTGATAAGCAGACACTATCCCATTTTATATACAAGAGCATTAAAAACAAATTCCTATATAAACCATCCTAAGTTACGCTCTCTACAGTCACATTCTTCTCCAGCTCTACGTGGCAAGACTTTCAGCTCTACTTGACACACTTGTTTGTGCCTCAACCAGATGCATGTCAGACACTAAATTAGCTGGTTCACAGAGAGAGAGACAGAAAGCAAATCACATTTTTTTAAACTCAGTTTACAGGACACATTGTTTCATCCAGTTTGGTTTCACATACTTTCTCCTTCTATGTCTGGGCCAGAGAAATTGCATGAATTACCAAAATCCAGGCTACAATTCTGTTATCAGCCTCAGAGATGTTGCCATGCCTCTACACTTCCAAGGCTTAAAACAATGCTGGCCCCAAAAGAGTGCTTCCACCCGGTTTTCAGCCTTGTATTTTAAATTTTTTCACTAAAACTAGCACTTTTTAAGCATCTTAGTGGGTGGCATTTAACCCAATGAAAAACTGCCTATAAGGAATGAATGGCACCTGAGATCTCGACTTCACATCAAGGAAGACGGAGGGGAAAATGAGGGTCCTCCATTTTTTTTCTGTGTCACTTTTGAGGAGCTGGTTGTTTTGCTGTTTTGGGTTGGGTTTTTTGGTTTGGTCTTTTACAGGTTTGTTTGGTTTTTTTTTTTTCTTGGTATTTTGGGTTTGGTTGGGATTTGTTTGTTTTGTTTTTTTTTTTTTTGTTTTTGTTTTTGTTTTTTTTGAGTTCAGGTCCCAGCACCAAGACTCTCATATTTGCTCAAGAATTGAGACTAAGTGTGCTACAGACAATTAAATATAGTCTTTAAGTCTAAAAGAATCCCATTTATCTGTCAATTTATCTGTCATGACAGGTATGCATCTTATCTACATGCACATTATGTTTTTCTTTGACTTTCATGCCTAATTTTAGATCACCGATTTGAACTGGGGCTGACTAGTAGTAAAATATCTTCCATATGACAACAGGCTATTACCACCTGCCAGGAGCACTCTGTCAACCCTGGAGCTCTTCCATCTTAACAGTCCAGTATTCTCTGCTTCAGCAAAAGTTAAATAAAGGAAACACTTGCTAGTCTCAGAACAAATATACTGCATTCAGTAGAAAACAATCTAGTAATAAATTTTCTCCTTCTTTGTTTTCAGGAACAAGGATTTACTGGACTACTGAAATTTGCGATGACCACTGATTTTAATCAAGGAGGTACTTTCTGGAGCATAACTGATCTAGGGAAAAAACAGAGGATAAATATAGAGACAAGTATTGCCTAATAACATTAATATTAAGCAGATACTAAGAAGGTTTAGCATGTATTTGGAAAAATATTTATAATACTAATAAAACAACTCAAAAGGTAAGGCATCTGTCTCTTTTGAAATATTTAAACCTACTGAACCCCTATCTTTTAGTTTCTTCAATGTTCTCGATATTGTACTAGCCTTCATCTTTTTCTTTTAGTAACCACTTTATTGTGCTTTCAGTAAATCTTTATTTCAACTCATAATATCTCATTTAGTGTCCCTTCCTTACCAAAAAAGGGTAGAGGAAGGGGAGTAGGGGAGTCACTTATTTGGAATTTAACTTTCCTGATGATTCTAGACTCCACATTCAAGATGTGATTTTGTTTGCTCCTCAATTATATGAAAGTCTGGATTCAGAAACTAGTAATTTTTGCATGGGCTAATTAAGACTGATATTCAATGCATGTGCAAATCATGGTAGAGACTGTTACAAAAAATAACAGAACACGGTTTGAGAAATTCAGAATACCAAATTAGTCAAGAGGATCCTAAATTCAATTCAAGTAAATAAAAGAACCCTAGATACTTCCACTTGCTAAAGATCATTTTGGCAGGAAGAATTTTAGAATTTAAACAAAACAAAACAAACAAGGAAACAAAAAACAAAACACTTATTTCTACACATGAAAACAATATTACAGTTAAAGGCTTATTAAAGAGCAGAAAAAAAGATTACTACTATCAAATTGGTATTCTTCAAAAAACAATCATTTTTCCTTTCACATCTTTGTTGGAAATCTAGCCTGCTATAAGGCTTTTATATGACAATGATGCTATTATGTTTCTTTTGCAGTGTAATGATGCTGTGTTGTAATGAATTTTGTTGCCATTACAGAAAAGGAACAGATGCTGCAATTAAGACCACTAAATGGAATTCAGTCCTTAAAGATTCATTTATCCTGTGTGAAATGTTAATACTCTGCGTAATATTTATGACATCATTGATTAGAAGAGGATCAATAAAAAATTTGGACTACTGTAGTGGTATAAAGTACAAAATGTCAGAGAAATTCAGACATCCTTTTCTTATCTTAGACTATAAAGCAAAATGGACCTGATTTGCCTTTGCCCTGAAGTTTGTATGATGAAGAATGAAGTTGCAGCTAAATCAGACTCCTAGAATTTTTCACCCACAATTTTCAGATGTCAGTGACAAGGGAGGAAAAAAAAAGAGAAACAGATATATTAATTTAAATTTTATCCATGAAACTTTACAGATACTGCAGAAAATATTTTTTTCTAAAGCAAAATTCTTGACATAACTATTTAGATGGTGTTGATGTAAATATTTTATTTTTTTTCTGTTTGCTTTTTCATCAATTGATTAATATAATGGTGTACTTGAAATATCCAACCAAATTATCCAATATATCTAAAAATATCAAATTTTGGAGTGGTTCCAGTTTTTAAAAAGTAAAGGAGGTAATATTTTGGATGTACAAATACTAAAGTGCACTGAAAATTCTTTCACTAGTGTACGGTCTCAAAGGTGACTTCAGAGTTCTTTCTGCTTCTAGTTGCGGTGACCCAACTTTTTATGTCACAAAAGTTGGGTTCCTTAACAAGCAGTTGTAGGGGTAAAGCTGATTCTAGTATCTTTTGCTCTTGTGATGTTAAACTGTGGACTTCTAGACTAATTTCTAAGACAATTCAGAATGTTTTTATAATGAAGCCTTAAATTTTTCTAAATGTTTTGTAGATGATGATTGTAAGCAAATATTATGACTGTTGCTATACCTATAGGCTATTAAATTGTGAAACATAGGGAAAACTTCATTAAATAATGACACAAGAATAAAGATGATTTTTTTTTTTGTATTAACTTTCACCATTACTAGTAAGATTTCTGCTTAGACAATTGCTGCTGTGAGAGAAAAATGTCAATTTATCTTGAGTGAATTAAGGTTTAATTAACCTTGCTTCCCCTCAAGGCCATTGATCTGGAAACAGCAAGTCAGTAATTGAATGTTGTATCTACCACAACCCCCAGTTTCTTAAAACATGTGATTCATTTTCCTGAACAACTAGGAGAGTAAGTCTGTTCTGGCTCTTAATAACCTTTTTACTAGAGCTCTCAATCCATCAAAAGGATCCAAATTCATGAGGCTCTAGTATGCAAACATCTGGTTCATCTGATGTAGTCTCGTCTTAAGGCAAGTTAACTTTTGTTTTCTATTATGGTATTTTTTGCAGTTGAGTAAATTTTATAATTGCATTAGTAGAGTTGAAGTA
Source organism: Toxostoma redivivum (assembly GCA_013397375.1). Taxonomy (NCBI): domain Eukaryota; kingdom Metazoa; phylum Chordata; class Aves; order Passeriformes; family Mimidae; genus Toxostoma; species Toxostoma redivivum. Next base: position 999,860 of record VXBI01001937.1, read on the forward strand.
CAGATTATAATTTTTGTTAAAGGATATTAATGTATTGAAAGAAGGCAAACTACATTTATCTCATTTGCACTACTGCATTTGATCCCAGTAAAGACAACCATTTATATTAGATATACATCTGCTAAATTTTCAACAGTTACGGATCATCTGATATCTGCAGACTCATACATATAAGCTCATACTGTTTAAACTGGATTATGGCCACCAATCTCTTATGGATATATAAGATCAAAAGAGATGTAGTACTATTATGTTTTGATGCAGCATGAGACAATTTTGACTTCTGTATTGTTGTTCATTCATTTAACTAAATAATGCTACTGATGGAAACATATATTAATTAGATTTCCTGTCAATTGATTACATCAGGCCTGCTTTCTGTTTAATTATTTTAGACATTTCATTTTATTTTATTTTATTTTATTTTATTTTATTTTATTTTATATTATTTTATTTACCACTGCCACCTATTCAATACAGAGGAATACAAACTTCTCTATAACTGAGGCTGCCAGGTCAAGCTGATTTCATGAGCTTCTGCTGAAAGTACTTCACTGCAGATAAAATCACTTCTGTGGCTTTTGGTCCATTCTTGTTTTTACTAATATTCCCATTTAGATCTTGAAATCATCTCACAGTGTTTGAGGACTTTCTATCTTTATATATCTTTCTTTTAAATATANTTATTTTATTTTATTTTATTTTATATTATTTTATTTACCACTGCCACCTATTCAATACAGAGGAATACAAACTTCTCTATAACTGAGGCTGCCAGGTCAAGCTGATTTCATCAGCTTCTGCTGAAAGTACTTCACTGCAGATAAAATCACTTCTGTGGCTTTTGGTCCATTCTTGTTTTTACTAATATTCCCATTTAGATCTTGAAATCATCTCACAGTGTTTGAGGACTTTCTATCTTTATATATCTTTCTTTTAAATATATCTGGTATCCTTTTTTGTCATTTATACTGAAAAAAACCCCCAAACTTTAAATTGATAAATGAAATAAATTTTCTTTGGCTCTTTCTATATCTCTGTTTCTACAGAAACATATAATTTGCAAGCAAGACTCTATAGGCACATACTTCACTGAAAAACTGACCTCTGAATTTCTAAGGGTGTTCCTTTCAGTTTCACCAATATTGCTTGGTTTCTTCTCTCTAGAAAAAGATGTTTCTTGAATTAGAGTTTATTTTTAGTGACTCAGTGTCCTTCCTGTGATTATGAAAGATCAAAATGCCATTTTTTTCTACCCTGAGGATCTTCTCCTCTTTTTAGGAGATTTAAGGAATCCCTAGTTTGTTAATTGCTTCTAAAACTAGGCAGGAGGAGGCACTGTGGCTGTGTCCATAACATGAAATATACTAGGAGTGATCTCTGCCCTTAAGGCCAGCAGGAGCAGGAATTTCTCTGCTGGATTACTCAACCTCCCTTCAAAGGAGAGCCTCTAGATAAGAACTAGAAGTGGGGTCTGGTCTGTGATGAGCCTTGAGCTAAGACCTGGTATTGCTTGGTATCATGCTAGTTGAGAAGGACTAAAGGTAACCTAGGGTTATTCTAACTGTATAACACTAGGCAGACCAGTACCTGGAAATTTCCCTGACACTGTCTGGTTTGCTGCTGTAGATGTCACCTGCACTCAGCTGCAGCTGAATGGGGCATCATTTGCCCTTGTCAGACTTTCTCCTCCTCTGATCCTGATGGCCTCATCATACTTGTGGGCTGTGATATCAGCCTTTGTGCTGGGGATGGAGGTGCTGTTGATACTTTCAGAGGTTTTCTTTTGAACTCCAACCACAGCAAAGCCCTCTCACACCTTCTTGTTTAGATAACAAAAAATATTCCCTATTCTTTATAGCCCTGTAGGAGAATAACTGCGTGGAAATTTTTGATGAATTTTTTAATCTGACAAATTGGTAGGTGAAGAAATTCTAAAGGTAAGACTGAATCTTTTTCCAGCCCTTAAAAGGATTCTGAGTATATTTAATAAATTCCTTCCACTTTCATTTAATTTCTTTATGAGATAGGAGTTATCAAATTCTATTTTAAACCACTAAGAGTGACTGAATGTATAAAGTGATTTTTTAATCTGTATTCTAATATTTCTTTTTATTGAATGGTTCAGGAATATGTGTGTGCAAAGGTAAGAGTTTTAAAACCAGTATATGGATAAGAAACAGCAATGATCTTTGTATGAAGGATATACTAGTTAAAAGTGTGAGTACTATCAGTCAATTGAAAATTGCGTGAGAAATCCAAGAAGTTATTTTCAATAGATCAGAACATAGAAATCATGAATAATTGTTTCAAGAGTACTGAAACTCCAGAATAGAACCTGGTATTAGTACCAGAACCTAGTATGAGAGGAACACAAAAATATCCTGGAATAAAGCATCAAAACAAAAAAATCCAAAGTCTAGAAGCAGGATTGTAAAATGTCAGTCTGACTTCTCAAACTGTGTGACTGAAAGAAAACATCTCTGCTCCCTGAACACAGAGGTTTTCACTTCTGGTTTTTCAAGACAGTTTTAGCTTGTGCACTAATGTTACAGTTCTGTAGTAGACATTAGATTAAATTTAATCTTCAAACCTAACTATATTACTTACAGAGACACACGGTGCCAATTTCAACAGTTAGTTTTCCTGCAAACCTTAAGACTTACGTTATTTGGGTCAATTTTATTTTATGCCAAAATTTTTTCCCAATGTACTTCAAAAGGAACCAGCACAAGCTGTATTTGCATTCTAATCTGAAGACAGACCTGGCTCCAGTCCAAATGTTTCTCTACATTACTTTTACTACCCACAGTATGAATGTGGCATTTCAAGACTGAGGGATTTCAGTGGCATATGAATCAGTCCACTTTATTCCACCATTATAGGTGGAATAGTGAAGTGTGATGTCCCAAATTCACTTTCTTTCATGCATACACGAACTCATAAAACTGAAGTATTTTCAATAGTTTGGATTTATAAGTTCCTGACATCTCTGAATCACTCTTACTGGCTGGCTGCTGGGAAGTAATTAATTCCAAAATGTAAGCTGTTTTTCAAAGCTCATGTAATTTTTGCCCTGGTCTTCATTTCATATTAACGAACTTTGATGCCCTATTGGACATCTTACAGCTCATCAGCAATGGATGTTTACCATTTGATACAAAAAAGGTTATAGATGCCACTCCTCTTTGTTGGAAAGTATCTGCATGAAAATTCATACTTGTCAGTTTTAGGTTCAGTGTGTTCTCAGTGAAGGTAACTGCTTTAGCCATTGGCCTTCTATTTCTGCCAGGACCAGCTGATGATCTGCCAGAACACTGTGATCCATGGTGCTGAAGGGTCCTCATAAATCTAATAAGATTGGCTTGAAAGTCTTCATTCTGTGCACAGGCAAAAGATAATGAATAGTAATAAATGTTCATCAAGGAACACTTGCATAAGGAATTACTTCAATTTGTATATATGTCAAAATAACAATTTTTCTGTACAGCAAATTCCATCTTCCTCAATGCCAGTTTCTGGTCTCAAACTTTGCATGCATATTCTCAGATATTGTGTTGCTAGTGCAACACTTCTCATCTAGCAGGTGGCTGACTAATGAAAAGACATTTGCAGCAGATGCAAACCGGCATTTACAGATGCAGACTGTAATCCTGGAAGAAATCTTTAAAAATAGATTTGGCTTCCTACTTTGCATCACCACATGTGTTACATGTAAGACTTTTTTTGCTGTCATTGGTGTGAGTTGTGGGTGGCCTTAGAATTGGCATAGGGGTGTGTGGACATCATGAGGCTGTTTCAGGAGACCATTACAGAGACAGCCTTTAGCTAGACTCAAGCTCCATTTTTCATTTATCTCATTTCATTGGTTGCAATGGGTTTAATTGTTAAATTTCAAAGAAAGGTGATTCTGTTTGTTAGCTTTCTGAGAAAACTGAAGAAAATGAACTCACTAGAAATGTACTTGAAACTTATTTCTTCTGCTGTGTTTCTCTGTAAGGCAGCTGACCTCCAAACTACTGCTTCTTACAAACCATTCCAATAAGAGCATTAATCAAAAGCAAAAAGAACAGTGTTTGGCACTATTTTATCTCTCAAAAATTAAAACAAAATAAAGTAAACCTAAACCTATTTTAAAACACACTTAAGGTATTTAAACACAGTAAACCACTTAGATTTCCTTATTGCTAACATGCGTGTGTCCAACAAGTTGTGTCTAGAAAATTTCTGTAGCATTTGAAAAGTTTGGGTTAAAACTGTACTATTTTGGAGTTCATGTTAAGTTACATTTATTTGCTGAAGACTTTTCAAGGGCATTGACAAATATACTTCCTTTGCCTGCAGTGCAAAAAATATGACTCAGCTGCTATTATACCACAGAAGATAAAATAAAGCAAAACAAAGTAAAATAAAATGGAGTGGGGTTTATGCTTTGTTTTGTTGCTGTTCTTTGTGGTTTTGTTGTTGTTGTTGTTGTTTTTATTATTGTGATAATTGTATAAAATGCTCCTTAAGAAATGGACAACTATTTTCTTAATTGTGTAAGACTTACTGGTCTTACAGTATGTGTACTCACACATTCATTTAAACAGAGATTTTCTACATGATTTCTCAATTCAAAAAGTATGGTAAACGCCACCAGAAGACTGACAAGTTATTTAAAGGGAGATTGATTGCTCAACATTGCATAGACAGATCCTGGATTAGGTAGAGTGCTAGAATAACAGAGTGGATGGGGGCCACAAAATGAAGCAGAGAGCAGCCTAAAGCATGATATCTGAGAAAAGTTAAATTAAATAAAATGAGAGAAATCCTTTTAGAGACATGAAAAGCAAAAGGAAGCCCTTCCTGAGAGTTCTCACAACTGAGAATAACATTGGTGCATAAGTTTTCAATATGTTCATAAATGTAAAATGCTCTAGTTGAAGATAAATATCTATGCAAAAAATAGGTGTTTATACTGATTACCGTTTAAGCTTTGAACTAAGACAATCTGTGCTTTAATGTTCTAAATAGTCAGAACATTTATTTGGTTCACTGAGAATTTCACATTGAAATGTTCTCTGATGTTAACTGTCTATGTTTACATTGACTCTAACACTTGCAGTTGTCACCAAGTGCACCGTGTGTAGGTTTGATTCAGTACCAGTCATGGCAAGTGCTCCCATTCACTGCACAGGTTTTGGATCAGAGGTCATATGCACAGAATATTTTCTCACTTTCTTTAATTTTCTGTTTAATGTATTTTTGTTTAATAGATTTATGGCATGCTTCATCTTTCCTGCTTTCATGTGTACCACTTTTGGATCCTTTATTTGACTTAAAGTAGGTATTTTTAAATCATTATCACAGTCTAAGTAACTTTGGGGAGATGAAACGGACACTTAGATACAAAAACATTTGAAAAATATATGTAGATATGTTCAATGTAAAAAAAAAAATCACACAAATTTGCTGTTCTGCAAGAAAGATGATGCAGTGCAGAAGAGTCAGTCAGGCAAGATAAGTTGTATCCAATCTATGCTGTGCAAAGCAATGCCTTGGCACGATAGCCCTGAGCTGTCTCTAAATGGACTACTCTGTCTTCATGGCAGAAGGAAGTGTAAAATGAAGGTAACTGAAGTTCCAATGCACGACACTTGGTCTTCATGATTTCCTCTTCCATTTTGCTATTGCCTTTGGCTAAACATTGGTGAAAGCCTTCTCAGTTTGACAGCCTGGTATCTCTGCTGGAAAATTGAATTGCAAAGTTGCAAGACAACACATTCATGTTGGTATGATTGCTATTGAAAGAAAATTCTATATGCACAAATTATGATTGTTCATGGAAAATCAATTAATGAGATATATAACCAGGAGAATTGAAGTCTTGGGATGGAATCAAATAAACAAAACATACAGTCATCTAAAAGCCTCTACAAACCTACAATTATGCAGTAGATGAGAAAAATGCAATTGAGGAATCATAAACTAGGTCAGCTTTGCTTTGCATCACGCTATCTGTTGACATGATCTTTATTTTTTCATTTATTTACAATAAATTTGAAATTAGGCTGAAAGCTTGATTGGTACAATATTTTTCTCATGTAAGTATTCAGAAATTCCCTAAACACTTCAGGGAGTAAGTCCACAAAAGTTTTTAAAAGCAATGCCCATTTTCATCACCAGACAGCTCAGGGAACAACTAAGCAGAGGACACAATCTAGTTTCTAGACACCTTCTCTCATGCCTGCACTGCACTTCATTTTGTACCATAGGTAGATTTCTAAACTAAGTCTGTACTGGAAACTCATCTCTTTTCTCAGAAATTCAGGTAGAAGTTGATGAAGTTTCTGGACTGAAATATTGATTGTATACTGTTTTGGAACTGCTGGTCTACTTGATCAGTGCACTTGCATAAATAAAGCAGCATGCATTTTGAATATTTCATTATATTTTATTTAGCTTCCATTATGCAGTCCTATGCGATCCCATGGTTCTGCAGCATTCACTAAGTTGCAGTGGTATACGACATAAATCTTTTTCTTTGGACAAAAGAGGGATGTTTTCAACATGCCATACCATTGTAGACAATTAACTGGATTTTGTCAACAGACAAATGTCAGCAACTGGATAGTTCTGATTAGCACAAGAGTCATAACTTCATATTTACAAGTGAAAAGGAGAATTTCCAAGAAAAATATATATCTACATACATAGCACTGGAGTGTTTAAGTGTAACCATTTAAGATAGAAAAAATATGAGCCTTTTTTTTTTGTTTGTTTGTGTTTTTTTTGTTTTGGTTTGGTGTTTTGTTTTTTTTTTTTTTTGCTTCACCTTGAGCTCTATCCTTTAAAGGAATAAATCTGGAAAATTTTCATTGTTCTTCAAAGAAATACTGTAATTTACAAGATAATGGAATTATTTTTTAAGCTGGAAAAGTGCATTTTTCTTTCTTCATTTATAAACAGATATTGATCCTGTGTCAAAGAGGGCAAGGGAAATGTTGTTCATATAAAAATAAGCTATATTTTTCCACTTACAAGTTTGATTAGAAACATAGCTGGCTGATATTCTGTCCAGAGGAGTGGACTCATCCTGTTCTTAACATAAACAGAATTAACAGGGCACTTTATCCAGAGCAGTCACCTTAATGATGTCACAGTGTCTTCTCTTACTTGATGTCATGCTAGGGCTACAGACACTGAACTTTCCTGATTTGTTGGACACAGAAACTTGCAGTACACCTAGTTGAAAAGAAAACTTCAAACTGGCACATGTCCATGTCTTGAACCTCACTTACCACCGTTCATTTGACAGAGTTAGCTTGTTAGTAAAACTACACAGAACTTTCCACCAGTGTCAAACGTAAAGCTACTACTGTACCCTGTGACTTCAGTCAGCATTTACTGGCAAGGCGCAGTAACACTTACTTATTTACCACTGAGCCAATACAAGTGTCACTGAAAAGTTTTTTTTTCTTTTTCACCAACTTTCCTTACCTGCTATAACAGGTATTTGTTACCTCTTATCAAAGGATATAAAGACAAGAATAAAAATTAATATTGAACTCTAAGATATCATTCAAGGCACCAGATGTTCTGGGGCATTAAAAATCTAAACTGCACATACATATAACTTCAGAAGAAATTGCCATCCAGGGACTGATGGAAAGGAAAAGAAGGTACAGATCTTGCCTGCAAATAAGTGAAACAACCCAGACAGCCATGACTAATCTTGAGATAAAACAGTCATTCAATTAAAAGATTTAAGGAAGGAAAACTCCTTCATATCCTGTACCTGGTCCAAATATTTTCTCTGTCTCTCATGCTCCCCTTGAGATTTCCCTTGTCTAGGACCCCCTCCAAAGCAGTGTACTCCTTGTTAAAACACAAAAACATGTTATTCCCAAAGCAGCAGAGAGAATCTTTCTGCATTCCTAGCATGGTTAATAAGCAATGTGACCCAGCAACCAGACAGGAATTGCACCAGAGATTATAACAATAAGGATTCTTCCACCTTCAGGACTTGAGAATCTCCTAAGTCTAATAGAAAGTAAATAAATACAAATTTTAATTGTACAGTAGAAGTAAGTAATATGGACATAAAATTACCTCCAATAGTGCCTTATAATGCATGCTCTGTACAGTTTCAAGAAAGCAGACCACCACCACTAAGCTGCTCTTTCATACAGCAAGTACATTTGTTTTTCTATAACCACAAGGCAAGATTTATCAGTTAATACTCTTACTTGAGCCTAATACTGAAGAACGAAAAAAAAAACAAAAAGCAGGGAAATCATAAAAGGATATATTATTAAATTCACATTTATTTTTATAAACCATGTTAAATGTCTTAAATGTTAAAATTCTGTCAGTGTGTGGATGCAAAAAAAAAAAAATACAGTAGTGGAGTGCTTCAAATACAGTAATGGACAGCGTCAATAACAGAGTTTCAAAAGGGCCAGCCGTCACACTGTAGCTCTCACTTTCTTCAACTACTTGTATAAGTCTGGATGTGTCTGGGGAGATAATATAAATAGATGCCAAGCCCTAAAGTCTCTGGCTGACTGACATTTTGGCAGTTACCAGTAGATGGCTGCAATTTCTAGTTGCTGAAATGGCTCACTTAGAACTACTCTGTTCCAAACAGCTGCTGGAAAAAAACCAACTTCTAGCTGTATTTTGAAGACTGTTACTGCTAGGTTTGTCCTGCCTATGCAACAGAAGAATATGAACCTGGAAAAAACAGAAGTTTATAGACTGCATCCATGTTGTTCACTACCTACAGGATTGAGTAGATATTTACTGTTTCTGGCTCTCAAAGGCTGCTCTTATTCTATTCTTCTGTTAGTCACAAAGTCTATTAGGTACATACACAGTTAAAAAAATCTAAATGACACACTCAACCAATATCCTCCCTCCACTTCCAGACAATCCCATATGCAGATTTTTTTTCCCTGAAAAATATGTTCAGAAATTGACAGTGAAGAAGAAAGATATTTCACATTATTTTGTTTATTCAGAATTAGCTGCTTTTTTTTTTCCTGGGTCTGAAATTAATGAGGATTGTTTCATTTTTAGTAACATGAACATTTAACAGTATGAATACATATATAGTCCTATCTTGGCAAATAAATTATTAGGGGTTTTTACCTTTATTGTTGCCTCCATCACTTAAAATGCTCAAGCTGTGAGTGATGCATGTGAAACACATCAAAGAGGAAACTGTGAGTAAAGAGAAAAAAAAAATGGGGGACAGTTGCAGATCACAAAAAATATAATAAAACAAAATGAATACTAGACAGTGACATAGGCACTTCTTACTTTTTTGGGAATTTTTTGAATGGAGGAAAACTCTGAAGGAAATAGTGTTTCAATGCCAAAGAGAAAACACATATTATCCAAAGGAGATCTTAGTAAAGTCCATGGGATGCTGATTTAATGTCTATCTGGGACATCAAGGCATCATGGACATGTGCTAAGGAACAGAGCTGGACCACATCAGAGCTGGCAGCTACCATTTAAAGTCCTAGAGTGGGGCAGAAAGGTTGTAGAGTGAGCATGCACAAGACCCTGAAAGCTTGTTATTTTGTAAACTGAAAGTCCTCTTCCCACTCCTCTAGCAACAAGTGGAAAAACAACAGAACATTTCAGTCTAATTTTCAAATAACTTTTTACAAACAGTCTTATTACAGCAAATTCACATATGAATGTGTTAAAACAGTCAGGAAGGGGATGTCATGCTATTTTCCTGCTTTGTCAGGGTGTGGATTTGGTGCTGATGGTGTGCTGATGTGTGTTGCTTAGAGAGTACTTTCAGGGTAGTCAGCAAGTATATATCTATCTCCATAGTTTGTGGAACATCAAGAGAAGACCTTGGTTTCTACAAGTAATTGACATTTCATAGCTGCTATTCAGTGCTGTTCAGGTAACAATGGTAGATAGACCAGGAGGTTGCAAATTCTTCAAGTTTCTGCAAGGACAGTTAAAGATGGATAATGGTGAATTAAATCAGTACAGAAAGTTTAAATTTTTACCAACATACTCTTGAAATAATGTTCAAAAATAAATATAAAGTAAAAATACACATTGCATACAAAAAAGGGATATTTTTGAAGTTGATTTTTTTTTTGTAATCTTTCTGACATGATTACTGACAGTATTGATTGTGTGTCACTCGCTCACTACAGAGGAGTCACCTAATCATACACATTTTGAGAAGATAGATATAAATATAGAAGCACCGAAAAAGAAATGGTGAATGGAGACACAAGATTACTAGTATGGACAGAGGTGTCTGTGTAAACTACAGCAAAACTACTGTATCACACAAAGTTTTACTTCCATTGTACCAGTATATCTAGACTCTCTAGAAATTGTGTCATACCTATAAAAGTAAAACAGAATTAGCACTGTAATAAAACTGGATTTCATCAAGAAATGTGTGTGTATGTGTCTTAAAAGGTGGCAGGTTTTCCTCTTCTGTGTTGTCAGATGAAATGCTTTGATAAAAGGTTTCTGATGCTAGCAAAATGCCTTTCTTATCTGAGGAAACATGGATTGAGAGCAACTTTTTAAAATGCTCATAAGTTCTTAACAGTTTAATATAATTCAGAGTATTGATATTTATTATTAAACTCTGTTTTAATATTGTACCATAGGTAGAAGCAAGTACTTGAAGTATAAAAAAAATAAAAATGATGGAGTGCCACTGCCTATCACAGATTCAAGGTGTCAATTATAACTAAATGAAAAATAAACTAAAACTAAAAGCGAAACACCTGTCTGTATTAAACCCATTTATTCAATCATAGTTTTTGCTGATGAGAGGTGACAAGGCATAAGAATAAATTAGTTTTTGGATGAATAATGGAAGGATAACTCTTAAGAAACCCCTTTGAGGAGAAAAGGTCTCAAAAATAAGAACTTAGGAGGACCAGAAAAGTTATTAGCTCATGGACATTGAATCTCAGCATATTTGCAGTCCCATCTTTTTAATGGTAATTTAAAAACTGCTTTATCTTTTCACTAGCATTGTGACTGACAATATCATCTTAACTTCAAAGATAAAAAATAAGTAGCTCCTTTAGGCAAGTATATATTCCCTTTTATGGACTCTTGCAAGAAACTATGAGAGGTGTGGACTAAATTTATAGAACACATAGTACAATGGTGTCAATATCTTTGACTAGAACCTACAAATAATGCATTAAAAAAATCCTGAGGTTTATTATAAAATGAAAATTTTTAAAAAATCAGATAACCAACTCTGACTTCTCTTGTTGGAGGATTAACATAAACCTCCAGAATTCAAAAAAGAGCTCATTGTTTGTGATCTCATGATGCCATTGTCCTCTCTGCCTAATCTGTAATTATTCTTCTGAAATCAGAGAAATATATTAGTTTGAGCTGAACCTTCAATTTTGACTTTAGAAGTTCGCTTGTGCTAAACCTTGAAAAAAGAAGGGGGTTAACTCTCATGCCTCAAGCATAACAACATTCAATTTTAATGGTTGTTTATAGGGAAGACAATGACTCTGGTTAGGCAGGAGTTAAAACTGATACTCAGTTTTGTCTTCCTGCTAGAGCTTGTGTCAAGGACACGAGGAGCTGTGCAAAACTTCTTTTTTTTTTTAATCAGATGTTAACAAATAATCTATGAAATTACCTAAAGTTTTCCTTAATTCTGTGAAAGTTTGTTTTTTCCATAAATAAAATAATTGAAGAAGAAAGGTGATACATGTTCATACCAATCCCCCACAATCCCCCAATCACTTTTCAAATATTCGTGTCAATTGTTCTACTAGGTGTGGAAAAAAACAGTCTGAAGCATTGTTAAATGAACTATATAATCCTTGAAGAGACACAGTAGGTGGCTGAAGTGAGAATTAAAAATGCCATCTTCTTGAAGCTCACACATTTTTAACATTAGTCTTCAAAGTTAGCCGTGTGGCAAGATCATTCCAGCCTTGTGATATAATTAATTGCTGTAATTTCAGACATTTCAAAAATTAACAATGTCATCATGTAATGTCAATGAGAAGGAGTCTGATGGAACTAAACATTTGTTTTCATACAAGTTTGGAAAGTATTGCTAATGATAAGGGTGCAGGTTGACTCTGCTTCTGATTTTAAAAATAGAGAACAAATTATCACTGTTGCTTAAAACTAAGCAACCACACTAACTGCAAGACTACTGATTATTTTAGTTCTCACATTGCTCTTCCTCTCCAGCTGAACTACCCCAATTTAATAGCCTCTTGGTTCTCTTGGTTTTTAATCTGCCTACAGATAAAAGCTTCTCTTCTACCTAAGGAAATCTGTAATGTCTCTTTACCTTGACACACTACTAAGTAAAATGATTATTTTGCTTCTCATCAGAAGACCTCAAGCATACTCTGAATTTCATCACTATTCAGCTTGCTTTCTCAAGTTTTCCCTGGAAAAAAATATTGATCATGAAGTCTTTGATATTCAGGGTTTGAAACTAAAACATCATTCTTATAAGTGTCATAGTATCACTTGGTGAAAGTTATGATATATTTCCCATTCTTTGATTGGATGAGAAATTTTATAATTTGGAACCTTCAAAGATGTAACAGAGATTCTGAAACTCCAAGAGGAGAAAAGAGTGGTTTAAGACTTGTGGAAGATTAGTGACTTTTGGAACATTTTAAGGATTTTTCTTTTTTAACAAGTCATGTCTTAGGTGAGGTGTTATTGATAGAGAAAACAGGCAGCCACAAGATTTACAGGCTGAGTGCACAGTAAAAATTTTATTTTGCCCGGTCACAATAATACAAGGTAATTGTGAAGGTAATAGTGGCTTTGAAAAGGTGAGGTTAGATTCTCATCTGGCCTGTGTATTTGCCTCTGTGCCAGGGCTAAGCCAGAAGTTTGGGGAATGTTGTGTCAAGTGGCGTCCCATTCCAAGTAAAATACACCAAGTGCCCTGCATTTGCTACTCTGTAAGTTTCTGTCATCACCGGAGTCATTAACACAAAGTAACACTTGTTTATACAGGGCCTTGTCCTCAAGGCCTTCCTTCTGAACTGTGATGCATTTACTTTCATCTGTGCCAAGGTGTGCAGGACGTGTGGTATTAGGAGTTTGCTCCTCACACACAATGATATAATATAATATAATATAATATAATATAATATAATATAATATAATTAATATAATATAATCACAGCAATGATAGTTGACTTCTCCTGTCTGTAGGCCGGCTAGGTGAACATGGTGAATGCCATAATAGCAAATCTGAAAGGGCTGGAATTAGTGTGCTACCACCAGCACTTTAAACAAAAAGCAGTATTCCTTTCTGTGGCCTTCATGGCAGCTCTGGTGTTCAGATTCCTGATAAATTATCTTGTATTAGGTGTAAGTGTGTTTGCTTGCATATGTTCTGGTGCATGTATAACATGAGGAAGATTGAAGAATATGTGACAGAAAACATGAACAGTAGGCTTGTCTCTGATTTGAGGAATAACCAGTGAAATCATCCCTGAGAGCCACTGTGCAGGTACTGTGTACTCATGGTGTATATGCCTTTCACAAGCTCGCATTTTTTGTTACTTCTGTTCTTTATGTCAGCCTCACAGTGTAAATAAAAGGTGATCAAGCCCTAATTTTTCTGTGGTCTTTCTGAAAATTAAGACAGAACATTTGGCTAAACAAGGCTCTGACGACAACCTCAAGCCTACTTTGCAATCTCCCTGCCTGGAGGATGCCTCCCTTGAGGTTAATCTGCACTTATCTGAAACAAAAGTTTCACTTGTGAACATATCAGGCAGGGCTTTGTGCTGTGCTGATAGATCGGCATGTATAGATCCCATTTCAAAGAAACCCTTATCTGCTCTGATTTATTATTTGGAGTTCTAATAAAGCCTTTCTTCGAAGATAACGTGTCTTTGGTGTCTTCTGGCATATCCACTTAAGGTAAAAAGTCAGACAGGCCAAGAAGAAAAAAGAGCAATCTACTTTGCAAGAAAAATAATAATAATAAATAATTTAAACTTTGATTATCTTGATCCTTTTACACTGATAAAGTCCTAAATAATCCTCAATGCTTCAGTTAACAGTAATAGACACAAGTATTTTTAACAGCAATAGACATGAATATTTTTTATCCTGATCAGGAAATAAAGCATTTATTTTAAGAAGTGAAGCAAGCTCCACTATTAATTTTTAATAAGTTTTTTACCTCTGCATCTAAGAAATACTGGTTCATTCCAGAAGCATTTTGGACTTCTGCTTTCTTTCCTGATACAACTCAAAATTTACGGTTTGAAATCTGACTCCATAGGCCCTGAGATTTCTGAAAAGTATGATTTCCGAATCAAAATATCTTGCATTATTTTATGCAGGAAAATGGATACAATTTCATGAAAATCATGTTCAGAATATATCAAGAAGATATTTGGATAAGATTTTTAAGTATTGGATCAGCTTTATATTTAACTAGATGTTTGGTTTATTTTTCATCTTTAATAGCACATTACGCAGAATGTTTGAATTTACCTTTAAGGAACAATTATCCTAACAAGGAAAACCTGCTATAAAATATTAAAACAAAACTTGAGAAACTGTCTCATTTTAGAATTTATTCTTCTCTAGAAACTAAATTAGAGCTGGTATGTCAGTTTCCTTTAAGGGTGAATAGCATATACTTCTTTTCTCATATGTTTTTCCTTTCTTTTTTTTTTTAAATTTTATTTTTATTATTTTACATTTCTGCATTCTATTTTTTAATGTAATGCAGAAATCTCAAGAACAGCTGTTTTCTTCAATTGTGCTCTATGAATTTGCAGATATCACTGCAAATTTGAGAAGAAATAGACTAACTCAAAATACTGCACAACTCCCTGTATATGGGGTTTATCTAAGTTTTGAAACCAACTAACTTTATAAATTTTCTGTCTAGTAACTAAAGAACTGGGAACTATAGATGCTCATCTCTACTTTTGACACATTTTTTACCATGTGAAGAAAACTCTGCAAAAGTAATATATTAAATTTTTTATACAGGAGCTATATATAGCAGACATGAGTGTCAGACTACTATGCTATTCAAATTATCAGACTTGCAGGATCTGTAGAGATTCCCTGGAAGTTTTTACTGTCCAGACAGTTATCAGTCAAGTGGAGAACATTTTTCTCCTGTGCTTCTGGAAAAGGTCTGGTGTCAACCTTGTTTCTACTGATTTGCTACCTTCTCACTCTGCTTTTTTTCTTGGGCTTTCACACTCCTTCATGTCAGCATTTTTCTTTTAAGTCCTGGAATACCATGACTCTAAACAGTTTTACTTCTGCCTGTCTTTTGGATCCTTTCTCTTGCAAGGTTTTAGTTTGCATGGTTCATTGCAGTTAAACATTATTTCTCATTAAAACTAAGCCAAGGTCACACAGCTGGGTTGCACCAAAATGCACAGACAAGGGCATAGATGGTTGAACCCCAGCACTGTAGGTCACACAGAAGGTATATCAGGTCCCAGCGGCTCAAAGGTGCTCTCAAAGTGTCTCTTTACCTGATTAAAGAGGAAGGTAAGATCAGGCAATCTCCTACCTCATTGACTTTTTAAATAGATTATCTTGAGGGATTAATTCAGGTCTTGATATGACTCCATTTTTCGTTTTCTCATCTATCAAGCCTCATTCAGAGAAATTCACAGGCCTAGGAAATATAGTCTTAACAATGCAAATAAATAAGAATATTACAAGAAGTGATGATATGTGGAACAGAAAATTAGAGGAGAAATATAGCCCCTAATTAAATTCTAACCCATACTGTGAAAACATGTTTCCATGTTCCAGGAGAATATAAGGGTGACAAAAGGGTTGCCTTTCTTGTCTTTAGGATGTCATGAGGCATTCTGGCCTGTACATGAATTAGGAAATTCACAGAAAGTGTATATA
The DNA here is from genome assembly GCA_013397375.1 of Toxostoma redivivum. Taxonomy (NCBI): domain Eukaryota; kingdom Metazoa; phylum Chordata; class Aves; order Passeriformes; family Mimidae; genus Toxostoma; species Toxostoma redivivum. The sequence goes on from VXBI01001937.1 coordinate 1,015,760, forward strand.
AAATGAAAGAAAATGGGCTTTAGAACTCTTATCTCAGTACTAGCTTTTCTTATCTCATTAATATAGGACTCAAAAAAATCCAATTTCTAATGGTAACATAATTGATTTTGAAGCAATCTACTATGTCATTTGGGAAAACAGCTAAAACTTTCCAAATCCATGTTCAAAGCTCCTTGAATAGACAACATGGATGGGCTTAATTGAAAGGTCAGATGAAATACTAACAGAAACATACATAATGTAATGTATTAAAAGTATTTTAGTTTGTTTTCTTCTGACAATCAGGAAATTAAGAACATTTCTTATGAGTTATTTGGGTTTTTAGTCTTATACTTTTAAGATAAATAATATTCCTTATTTTGATAACAAATTAGCAAAAAACATTTCAGATACTTAATAAAAGCAACCTGTTAGCCAAATCCAACTATTTTGTGTTTAAATAACTTCTACCTTTACTATATCCCTGTTGAATAAGTAGTCTTTATGTTCTTCCAAACTTTCATACAATTTGGAGAACTGGGATATTCCTTTAGATTTCGTCAAATACTTTTGTTTTCTACACAGGCTTAATGAAGTTATGCACCAAAAATGTAGATGACTGCATTACATGGACTAGACAATGTCTTATGTTACTTTTATGATTTAAAATCTGTTTATTAGTTGTGACTTTGTCCTTCTCAATTAAATATTTTGATACTGATAATTTCCCAACATTTAGTAGCAGTCACAAGAGTTAGTAGTGTGGTGGTTCTTTGCTGTTTCATCCACATGCATTAGATGGAATTATTCCAAGCTTTCATAACTGGGAGTTACTGTTTCTATATTAAAAATGGCATATTTGTTACAGTCACATAATTTAAAAATTTACTCTTAGATGATAGAATAAATGTCTGATAAAAAGGAGGATGCACGTATTTTATTACTTTCCGTCTTGTTATTGGAATCTGTCTTTGGTAGAAGTTTTTTAGTAAAGGGAGCCACATATAATTCCTAAAAGATAGATGACTGTATTTCAGATAAACATTCTAGCTGATCTCTTTATTTATGGAAAGTAAATGTATCATCAGCACCTCTCTGTATTTAACTACTGAATTCCTTGATCTGTTAGGTCAGCCCTGATATTCTGAGCTACTGTGATTTTTACATATATAAACATGCATAAAGGACAGAAAAGACTAAGAAAAACCCTAAAAATTTCTTTGACAGTTACCAGTTCAGCTAAGCTTCCATGTGAGTCTTTGTAGTTCTTGTGGGATAAGTTCTGTGAATGAATGTCTTCCTTTGTAAAGCCATGTCTTTAACAGACCTGCAGTTATACCCACTGTGTTTTCTTGTGGGAGCAATCTTTTTCACTTCTATGTATACTTTACTTTTACACATGGAAATCTTCATGGAAGATGTATTGTTCAGTTTTACCCTAGAAACAAGACAGATAGCAACAACCATGACTCTCTCCAGACAGCTTTGTGTTTAATATTTAGGCAAAACTGTATTTTCTCAGTCTTAAAGTTTGAATCGGGAGCCATTAAATAGATAATTATTTCTAAGCCTTACTTCTGGTAGTATAAGTTAATAAATTTCTATGAATAATAAGGCAAAGGGTTTGTATAAGAGTGTACTGTATCTTGCTTCATTATTAAAGGTAGGAGTCTGAATTAATGTGTCAGTCTTCCTACACAGTTTAGAGTACAGTAAATGAGTGACAGAACTAAGAATAAATAAACTAGAAGTGTTTCAAGGCATGGCATGGTTATGGTTAGCACAGTATATGTTTATCTCTGGAGATTCTGAATTAAAGCTTCAGGCATTAACATAAATCTTTTTAATGTTCCTGAATAAAACTTTTGAAGTTCTCTGACTTCCCAACATCTCACTGGATATCTTGTCATTAAGTGTGCCATTATAAATGTGATGGAATAACAGACTTCTCAGATTTTTACTATCTTTTTCACGGCTCTCAAGGAATAAAGAAAAATCCCATAACTGAAATAGATTTAGAAGACCTTTGAAATCTCCCATCAAAGCATAAATAGACTTTATACGGTTTTTTATGTCTATAATACTTATGAATTGTTTAGTTAGAAATCTTAGAAAAATTTCATACAAAGTGTTTTGAAGAAAATCTGGCATTTGATAGACATTACCAAAAAGGGGGAATAAAAAAGATAAAAGGAGATAAATCTATAGCTCAAGTTAAAAAGGGAAAAATTCAACCAAACAAACAACCCGCATTCCAGCCAATCTAACAAGGAAAAAAACAACCACAAAATCACAATGTTTTCCTAGGTTTATAGAACATGATTTGATAACCATCAGCCTTGTGGTCTCAGCCCATGAAAGGTTTTCTGCTGATATCCTCTTCTAAACCATTCACACATTTATTTAGATAAAGAGGATGTTCTGCATGTCCAAGTAGGATCAGAACCCTGAAGAATCTGGATCATTATTTATAAGTCTCCTAGTGTTTGTTCGAAAAATTCAGAGTATTTAATGAATCAATTAAGATACATTATTTTAGGAAAAAACTAAAGAAGCACATTATAACAACTTGTTACAATTGCTAGAGTAATTATGTTTCGTAAATATGTTTAGTAAATCATGAGCATGTAGGTCTATATCAACATTCCAGGTTTATTTTTTTTTAAAATTCCCTTAGGTTTCCAAAATTGTTCACATAAAGAACGTTTATTTTGCCTCTGTTCAGGGAAATCTTCCAGTATTAAGTAATATTTTCCCTTTAAAACAAATGAGAGTTCAAAATCACATAGGAAAGTTCCAATAAATCATGCCTATGAGTGTATGCTATGCTGACGTTTTTCTTCTTCCAGGAGGAGCTATCTCCGAGGACTTGGTTATGCTTCACAGCATGAGTAGTAAGTGACAAGACATTAAAACCATTCAAAAGAAGGTACTGAAAATTTTGATGAGTCAGACCAGTAATGGACAAAGACCAGTCTTATGTGGCTTATCATGTATCTTATCATTAGTGTGACTGGCTGCCGACAGTCACATTTTAATTGGCAGGTAATGACATTGGATCAGACAGAAAATACCCCTCTGTTTGAACCACTTCTATCCCTTGTAGCACTTCCTTCCAGCAGTCGTGAGGAGAGTGGCAAATTCCTCTGATCGTGGGAGACAGTGCAAGGGTCAGCTGAAGTAATGCTTGACTAAGTTCTGGAGAACGTGACAATGACAAGATTCTGCAAGACTGTTGCATTTGTAGTAGATGTCATTTTGAACCAATCAGTGCATCACTATTGGTAGTGTTGTGTTTTGATCTACTTGCCTACTCATGTAAATACATTCTATAATTGTCAGGGAGCACTGTTCCCATTTTAAATGTATATATTTATATATTGTTGACAACTTAATGTAAGTGAAATTTACAGTCTCATGTATCCTGACACATCTAACGCCTCAATCTGACTTTATTTTATTTTTAGCATCCCACAATGGTATGTCATGGATTCGCAACACTGTGGGTTTAACATATAAGTGGTTTTTAGCAGCTTTGCCTCATGCCTAATCTTAGAAACACTTTATAGAGTTAACATTCCATCAAAAAGAAAAAAGGTTAAGTCTGGACCCATTTGTCCTGCATCTTTCTTAGCTACCATATGATTTCAGTTTTGTACCTTAGCTACCTTAGTTTATTCAGGATGAGACTGCACTGGGGATAAGATACTACCTACTTTTAAAGTTTTTATTTTGCAAATCAGGCACATTACATTTTTCACCAATCATGATACTCTCAGGTATCATATATAACTAAATGGTTTTCCTTCTTTTCTTTTCTTTTCTTTTCTTTTCTTTTCTTTTCTTTTCTTTTCTTTTCTTTTCTTTTCTTTTCTTTTCTTTTCATTTATATAAAGATTTATATTTCATTTCATTTCATCATCTGGGTTAGAGGGGTGCTGTTTCCAAACCTAATAACTGAACTTTAGAGGAAGAAAATGTTATCAGCATTATAGTCCAGCCAGCTTACTGACTGCTCTGAAACATGGATTTAAGTGTTTTCTTTTCCATATGTATTTTATGCTTTGCAGGTGGTACAGTAAACCTACTTCCAGTACCTTCAGGAACTAAACTTACTTAGCATGACATTCCTAGGCTAGCTGAAATCTGTGTATTTCACAGATCATATTGGGCACCTGAACATTATATACTTCAGAGCTCAAGTCCCTTTGCAAATGATTCTAATCCACTGTTTCCTAGAAAAATGATCAAACTATCTAGTAACTTTCTTATTTTTAGTGGTAAAATGCATTTTGTGGGAATACTTTCCTATTTTTTTTTTTTTAATTCAACAAAACAGCAAGTTTGCCAGAAGGTTTCTTGTAGCATGTATAAATAATCAAAAATGGGATTTTTCCATAGCCTTCATCTGTTAAAGTTACTACTGTTGTGACTGCTTTAATAACAAATCTATACATGAAATATATATTCTACCATTTTAAGTACACCTGTTTTCACTTGCAGGAAATATTCCAATACAAGGAGCTAGAGAAATAATCTACACCCTAACTAAATAAGTAAATTCTCCATAAAGATAGATTATTCAACAAAAAAAATGTTCTAACATGAACGTTATAAAAGGGAATATTATAAAGCAAGTAACTTTATTCTGACAGAAAAAAATCACTGACATTTTTACTATACTATTTTTTTTTAAGGGAAGTAACAGTTTCCCTGCTACTTAGGTCATTATCAGTATTTCACTTTACAAACCTGTTTTTGAGAAACCCAAATTCCGTCATAGCTGAGCACTTGAGATTAAGATGCAGAATAAAAGAAGATATTTTGTTTTGGCATACTTAATACTCATTTTATGTAAGTGACATGCTTGCATTTTGAAGTTTCTGCTTAAAAAAAAGTCCCTAATAGATTTTGGATTTGCTTCAGTTTTTCTGAAAATATAAATCTTTGTAATTTTTTCATTTTTCTTGTTCTTATCAAATAAGGTGCTTTGCTTCTATAAAATAAGAGCCACCAGCTTCCCATTTAAAAATGCTAACAAACCACACAGCTATATAAGGCAGAAAAATAGAGAGGAAATTATTTTATTTCAAGTCTATAGGAAGCATAGTTTCAATATAATTTGCCTATGTTTTAAGCATATTCCCTTTTTCCATCTGGGTAATGGTGTGGTGTATTGACCTTGGCTGGTCACCAGGTACCCACCACGCAGCTCAATCTCTCACCCACTTCAGTAAGGCAGACAAGAAAATATGATGAAAATCTCATGGGTTGAGGTAAAGACAGGAAGAGATCACTTACTAATTACCATCACAGGTGAAACAGGCTCAGCTTGGAGAAATTATTTGAATTTACTGGCCATCAGTAGCATATGGGGATAGTGAGAAATAAGAACAGATCTAAAAACACCTTCCCCCCCATGCCCATCACCCTGAGCTCAACTGCACTCCCCACTGTTCTCTTCCTCTGTCCAAGCATCACAGGGCAATGGAGAATGAGGATTACAATCAGTTCTTCATGTTTTTTGTCTGCTGCTTCTTCCTCCTCCTACTCTTTTTCTGATGCAGCATGGGATCTCTCCCATAGACCACAGTCTTTCATTACTTTCTCCAACATGAGTACTTCCCACAGGTCTGCAGTCCCACAGAAGCCAGCTACTCCAGTGTGGGACCCCCATGGCATCACAAGTCCTGGCAGCAAACCTGCTCCAGGGTGGGCTTCTCTCTCCACAGGCCCTCAGGTCCTGTCAGGAGCCTGCTCAGCATGGGCTTCCCATGGGGTCACAGCCTCCTTCAGGTATCTTCCTATTCTGGCATAGGGTCTTCCATGGGCTGCAGGTGGATCTCTGCTCCATAAGCTGCAGGGGCACAGGTGCCTCACCATGGTCTGCACCAGAGGCTGATGGGGAATCTCAGCTCCAGCACCTGGAGCACGTCCTCCCTTGGTTTCACTGACTTTGGTGTTTACAGGGATGCTTGTTTTCTATTTTCTCACTTCTCTCTCCTGGCTGGTTGCTCTTTGGCAGTTTTACCCTTTCTGAAATATGCTATTCCAGAGCTGCTACCAATGGGGCTGACTGGCCCAGCTTTGGCCAGAGATGGGTCCATCCTGCAGCTGATGGAAACTGGTTCTGTCTGACATGGGGCAGTTTTTTAGTGCCTCCTAACAGAAATCACTCCTTCAGTGCCCCCAACACCAAAAGCTTGCTGTGGAAATCTAATGCACAGAGCCGGGATATATTTTTGGCAGAAGGTGTTTCTCTTGTTTCCTCTGTGAAGCACAAACAAAGTTTCCTTCTGCTCTTACTCAAGCTTTCCTCATGCTTGTACTCCTGCTAAGGTATCTCAAAGAAAGAAAGGTAAAGCTAAAAAATTCTTTAGAAGTCCCCCACTTCAGCAACTAGATTAGGGAAGAAATGGCAGGAGTGTGGTGTTTGGTGTTGGTTTGTTGGTTTGGGGGTTTTTTATTTGTTTTGCTTTATTGGGGTTTTGGGGGGCAGAGGTGTGTTAGTTTTTTTGTGGAGAAGGATTATTTTTCAATATGGTTGTCTTAGTAAACATTCATCCTGTGGTAGATCTGCACTGAGTATGTGGTCATGCTAGGAGCCTGCTACCTCCTGCTGACAGGAATTGCAGGATGTGTCCTGATGTGGACAAAACAGCAGAAGTTCTATGAGTTCTCCAGGTCAAAGATCACAGTTCGAGTTCTGGATGAACATTCAGTACAGAGCATTCTTTTTTTTTTTTTTTGTTTTTGTTGAATGAATCAGACAAAGGCGGGAATTAAAAAATAAAGAAATAGTGAAATAATAAAGCCACAGAGAGAGCTATAACAAGAGGCTGGCAATAGAAACCAGATGTCAAAGGGGAACATTGCCAAGAGTCAATAAATAAATAAATAAAATTATATATACAATTATACTTCAACCCAAACCATTACATTTACCACATTCTTAAAATTGTGTCCTATTCAGCTCTTCAGATTTTGATTGCAATGGATTCTTTGCACATGTAATTAGAGAGAATATTTTTAAAACGTAATAGGAAATAAGTATCCAAATTAAAAAGAAAAAGGTAATAGTACTATGAAAGCCATTAGAATAACTGAAATTAAAACTATACAAAAATGTATGCTACCAAACCACATATTTTTTGTCAAAAGGAAAACTAAATTTGGCTTTTATTGTAAAAACAAATTAAATTAAACTGTGTTTCTGAGTTTGGGAAAACTCTTAAGGCAAAAGCCATGTTTGATGAGTTTTATTTGTTTCATGTACCTGTTCTAACAGCTGTGGCAAGTAAGAAGTTACAGTTTCACTAGCTTTCATACATTTCTAGTAGAACTTGCTATAAATCAGTATTTATTTTCAGAAGCAACAATTCTGATAGATTTTGCACAAATCTTATGTTGAAAGACCTAAAGCGACTATATGATGTTTTAAAGTCAGACCAGCCTTCACACTTGTAAAACAAATAACAGTAGCAGCAAGAAAGAGGAGAAGGAGAAAGAAGGAGAAGGAGAAAAATTGAGCAGCCTAGAACAGCACGGGCATGATGAATAACAAATTCTATGCCTTAAGTGTAAAAGAAAGGTCCCAGAGAAACAGCTGTGGCTATATTTATAGCTTGTTCAGTGAGCAGACCTGAGCAGATTTCCAGGCTCATGACACTGGTAGTCATTCCTTTCTACATTCACTTTTTATCCTCAAAGGGAAAGGCAAGGCAGCTGACAAGGTACCCAGTACAAACAGTAAGGAAACAGATGGAGCTCAAGGCTGACTTTGTTCCTTCATTTTTATTTTTAGCTCACCCTCCCCGCTGAGATGTGATTCTTCTGCCTGAGTAGGTCTGAGTATGTCCCTCAAGTCACAGGGGAACTGACTGGCTGAAGAGCAGGACTCTGGCACCTGGCTTTTGGATCCTTGCAGGATCCAGGCAAGTCAATGAGGATGGATTGCATAGATCTTTTAGCGTCACAATGTCTGAAGAATTGTCTTGCAGCCTTCTTGGGCATCTGGAGCCAAAGTCACTGAAAAGATACCTAGGAATTTTAAATCAACCTTTTAATAGAGATGCTCCATACTTACCTTACTAATGCAAATACTATGCAGTGCTTCTGATACTACCTGTTAGACCTCTGTTAGACCCTGTGGCTTTTTTGGGTGATTTAATGAGTGGAAAAACTTCTTCACTATGTCTTGAGAAAAAAACCCTATTGCATTAGAAGGAAAGTATGTCTATATATTCTGTTTTAAGGAATATTTTTTTTAATAAATCTTAAATTTTAAAAAAGACAAAAGATAAAAGAAATAATTATTTCTGATATCTTGAGTCACCTCAGCAGTTTCAGAATTAGGATGTGATCTACACTTCAAAATATTGTTGTGAATAAACATATTCCTTATAAAATTGGACTAATGGTATATGTTTTGAAAGCCTGGTGCTGATGGTTTTTCCAGCTGAAAATCCATAATGGAGAACTTGAAAATATTCTGATGTTCAGCTTTCAAAATCTAGTTTTAGTTGTCAGTAGTATACTTATTACTATAGAGGTGTAATTAAGGATGAAAATAATCTGAAGTTTGAATGAGTGAAACCATGTTACAAATTAAGTCTATTATTAAAATTAAGTACTTTAACATTAGAACAGATAGCCTAACTTTTAGGATTTATTTTAAAGAAAGAAAATACAACCTTTCTTTCAAAGTCTGGATATTTATATATTTATGTATTAATATATTTATGTATTTATATATTTATGTATATGTCATTAATACATAAGACATTGCTACAAAGAAATCAATTTAAGTGGAAATAAAAGCAGAAATTTACATCTTTGCAAAAGATTTTGACTTAGCAAACTTTTGACCAAGAAGTAATTTTGATGACTGTGAAAGAATATGAGAATTACAATCTTTTGGAAAAAAGAAAACATTTCACTAACACTTCCAGATAGTGAGTTCTCAGAATAAACAAGATGGTAGAATATTTCAGGTCCCTCTTGATTAGTTCCAGTATTGTATCCACTGTTTGTAATTGACCATTTGTTACTTCATAGCAAAGGCAAGAAAGCCCTTGCCTGGTAACCACTGGCTGATAAAACCTACACACCTTGTAATAATACAATATTCTTCGAAATCTTAAAGGTCACACTAAGCAAACAGATGAAGCTATAAAAGTGACTTTCAGAGAGGAAAGATTAACTCAGGAAGTTCAGATAGCTCCGATGTGCAGTCTTTTGAGAATGAAGGGACATTCTCACATAGTTATTATATTTTGCGAAAGATTTCACTGAAAATCATAGTATTTCTTATAAAATAAACCTCTAAATCATTTTTTTTGTATTTAACACCAAATGTATCAGATTCCTTCTAAGTTTTTTTTATTTTATTCTGAGAAGAGTCAGCTGAAATTCACAGCCAAGGTACATAAGTTCTTCTTTTACATACTTTGAATTATAGAGTGTTCTTTAGGAAATGTTTGCCAATATTGAAGTTTCCAAGAGCACCCGTAAATTTCTCAGCTATAAAGTAATGAACTTTTCTTCATGATGAGTACAACTTAGTATTTTAATATTATCACTTCATATCTGACCTAATTAAATTCCATCATATAATACTTAAGTTATAGCTGTATAACCCCTCATGTAAAGTGCTAACATAAAATCTATCATATGAGGTTGATGTTAACTATTACTGTTGGCTGGAAACTGAAACAGAATGTATTTCAAAGAATAATGCTTCAACAGAATAAAAACCTTTTTAGTGTTGATTCTGATGACTATTGCAACACAATGGTTTCTTACTCCCTAGAAATAACAGAATCAGTCTCCAACAGACCTAATCAGAGACATCAGAAGAAGAGAATAAGAAAAACCAGGTAGGGTAAGTAAGACCTTAAGGATTTGTTTCCCATTACAAGTGAGGGAAAAGTTTGTTTCTGGCTTTGGTTTGTTTTTTTGTTTTGTTTTGTTTTCTTTTCTTTTCTTTTGTTTTTGTTTTTGTTTTGTTTTGTTTTGTTTTTTGGGGTTTTTTTTGTTTTGTTTTGTTTTGCTTTGCTTTGCTTTGCTTGCTTGTTTGTTTGTTTTTCCATTAATTCCTGTAAAAGATTTTGTCTTCATCCAAAATTAAAGAACAAAAATAAATGGCAAAACCACAGAAACTGTTGACTTTCTGTTAGTTCCATTTGCAACAAAGATGGTAAGGTTCAGAATTAACGACTTTCTGTTAAAATGGTAGCTGGTTAATCTCGGTAGTTTATAAATCTGCAGATTTTCATGCTGGCCTGGCTATTCTGAAACTAGTGATACTTTCAAGATACAACTAAACTCAGGCTTTCTTGCTGTTTCACTGGAAACCTTGGTATTTGAAAATCTTGGATAAATCTATTGTTTAAAAGATTATGAATCTGCTGCTCCACCAGAAACCAGCCTGTCCTGGAAGTCCTAATCTAAATGTGTAAGTGTTTAGATTTCTCAATAATTTTACATACGATTTAGCATCATAAAAGAGGAAAGCTTGTTTCTGACTAACCCTGACTTCTGCAGCTGAACAGCAACTTGCAAGCAAATTAAAGGCAAGTAATGTACCATAACATCGAATCTTGCATTGAGCTTCACAAAATCCATTTGAACAACTGTTTGCTTGGAATGAAAGTGAAATTCAAAAGTAAAATACAAGGATTATTTTTAACTTTTCTCACTATATCTTATGCATGCAAGAAAAGATTTTGCTGTTATGAGGTGAGATATGTGTATATTTCTAGCGTTAATATTTGGTTTTCTTACTTCTGCACTGATATTCAAGTTCATAATGTATCATTTTAATATTTCTTTTTATTTTATTTACATGTTTAAATAAATAGTGCCTGAAGTAGAAATACAAAACTAATGTATACTATTTCTCTGGTTAGTCAATAATAATGTTTGAGCTCTTAAATGCCCTGTGGACTATTATCAGTATGTAAGAAAGCATGAAAGTATCATTTTCTGGCACAAAAAATTTAATGCTGCAGATTTGAGGAAAAATGTGTTTTTCTGTAAATACAGATGAAACAAAGTAAATACCCTGAAAATCACTTCAGTGCAACATGAACTACAAGCAAAAAGATTCCAAATATGGAAATAACAATTGAAAATTCTGTTTCAAGTAGTAGGAACATTGTTGGGCACTGTATACCTCTATATAAAACTTATGTTTCACTTTTATCTTATTTCTTTCACATACACATGCACACACACACGTCTAGTTTCTTAAGGTTTTCTAGTACAGAGTATATAAAATGGACAGTTGTGTAGTAAATTCTTTCCCATCCTCTTACAAATCACAGTTTAGGAGTCTCCTGTTTAGACCCTGAGATTGGCTCAACTGGCCAGAGCATGGTGCTTGCAACATCAAGGTTATGTGCTCAATCCCTGTATGGGTCATTAACCTAAGACCTGGTCTTGATGTGTCCCTTCCAACTCAGAACATCCTCAGAATCTGTGAAAATACTGTATTCTTTTATGCAAGAGGTGTCAGTGTATTATTTTTAGTAGCTTTCCTGTTACTTTTAATTTCATATACATTTTAACCATGAAGTTTTCTCTAGCAGTAACTTCCACAACTAGGAGGACTTATTTTACTCATTTTGAAACTGCCTTGTTGTTATTGAATTTATTTTTTTCCTTGCTTTTGAAGACGTGACATCTTACCTTCAACACACATCAATGACGTCAAAGAATCCCATTATTTATTCCCTCAGTTGTGTTATTTCCTATTCCTGAATTAAAGCTTATACACTTATCCTTTTCTACAATGATCATAGGCAAATGAAACTATGAAACCAGGATAAAGATCCTGACATGATTGGCTCACTCAAACTTCAGTCTGAAAGAAGTACAATCAATCTCTATTACTGTACCAGGGATTTCAATGCCAGACAAAGATAAAAATATGAATGTGAACTATGAACATGAAAAAAAGTTTTCATAGCACAACAGCTCCTTGAAATTATCTTCCAACAAGTGCAGACACAAATAACAAACAAACAAACAAAAATAACATCTTAAAAAAAATCAATATGATTGTGAAAAGTAAAAGGTGATGTAGTGCCTAAAGCAGTGGAGAAGTAAAAATATTCTAGCTCTACCTCAGTCTTGTAAATGTTTAAAGCTGGGAACTATTTTGCTATGTTAATTTGATATAATCTGCATTATTATTATTATTATTGTTATTGTTATTAATGCTGCTACAAATAATCCACTATTAGTCTGCTTTTTAATCACTAAAAATTCATGATCCCAGAGGCTACTAGAAGATAAAGATACATTTGTAGAGATATTCAAATTAGAATTGCCTGTAAATTAATTGCTTTGCAAGTAAATGAAAGATTTCACCTTTCAGGTATGTTAATTTGGCATTTCTTATGAGCATTAAACTCATCTAAAAAGAACAAAAAAACAGTAAATAAAACAAAGCAATAAAAGGTGTTCTTAAGTTTTATGTAAGGCATAAAAAGTATCAAAAAAGTACTTAATGCCTATATTTTGGTTGCTCCAATATCCTCAGATTTAGTCCAAACTTACTCTTTAATGGTTTTTGTGGGAGGAAAATCAGCTCTGGTTTATAGCCTTTGCTGCCAACTTTGAGCCTGAAGGAAATTTTTACAGCTGAGTTATAAACTCCTAAATATCAGCATTTATAATGGCAAGGTTGACAGACCTTTAATTTCAACACTAGCCAGGGACAGTGTAATAATTTGAAAAAGATAATAATTTCACTGAGGTTAAAATCAAGTTTAAAAAATGTGCCTGGATCTTGCTAGCCCACAAGTGCACATATATATCCTTAATTGCAACCTCACCTAATTTAGGCCTGCCTAAAAAAATATAATACTTTGATTTTCTAACTATATCATTATATCCAAATATTTCCACGTCCTGACATTTTCTGGCCAGACTATAGTCAAAATCCTGAATGTGTTTTTTATGTAATCTTGACTGCTTGGTTTTGGATCTCCTGCTATTTATTCTTCTGCTTCCTTTCTGTATAAATAAAGCATATGGTAATTTATTGAGTAATTAAGAGTTATAAAACATGTAAGTCACACACGCATTTAGTCATAAAAACACCCTCTTCCTTACTACATCATGTGGCATAATCTTATTGATGTAACTGCCATTTTTCCTTCTACAGCTCCCACACAACTTTCTAGCTTCCCCCTCATTTCATCACCTCCAGGGTAGTGATCCTGAAATCATCTTAGGTGAGGCAATGCCCTGTCTGGCTTTTGGAGAACTGTAATGCTGTTCTGAATGCTGGCAGAAATATCAAATATAGATCTTACTAATAACCTCTAGTCCCCTCAGACAGAGACATGCTCCCCTATTAAAGATTCAAAGAAGCTGTCCTAGCTGTCCCTAATCATAAGAAATATTCTTCTCTGCCAATGAAATAAAATCTGACACCTCCTTGCATGTCTCTGCACTTTTCCAGGGAATAGATGATTTTTTTGAGGGATCCCAGTATACTCATTAGTAATGACATCTCTGATTATGGACTGCCTTGATGTTAGCTGTCTCAGCTATCAAAAGATAAAATACAGAAAAACCTTTTATTATAAATAACCCAAACATAAAAAGAAACTGCATATATTTATAAAAGGCATATGTGGGTTAATGAAACAATGCTTCTCCTAGTCTAGACAAAGATCTTATCTAAAAGATACAGTCCTCTGTGTGTATTCATTTGCCTTGTTATACACAGATTCCTGGACTTTGTAGATCAAGGACTCTTCCTCTAACAAGCCTGAGAGATGGATAGGTAATCCAAGGAATCTGAACAATGGAAACTCTTGTCGTTAGTATTAACATTTTTTTCCCTTTTCTGTTCTCTTGGGTTTTTATTTTTCTTATCCTAGTCTAGGAATAATTTGTTGTTGTGGTTTTGGGTGTTTTATGGGGTTATTTTTTGTATTTTTTTTTCAGAAGGAGGGAGTTTCTTATGATTCCAGTCTATTAATTATGAGACATATTATTTACTATTCAGTGCTTGTAAATTTTGTATTTATATTTGTAAACTGATGAAGATAAATACAGTTTATTTACTTAATTGCTCTTTGGATGCTTAATTTGAAGTAAAAATCTCCAGCATCTTTGCTAAGCTCCTAGAAATGAACAGGCAACTCTCTCCAAAATACTTCCTGGCCTAGTATGCTTCCCAGCCTGTACACTGATGATGTCTGACAAATTACTAGCTGGCCTAGGACAAAACTGCCAACAAGCATGATGGACAATTTTAATTCTTGATTCTTCTTAGATTATGGTATAGACATAGCTTAAGAAAACTGTTGTAGTGTTTTTTCTGTGTAAGGTGACTTCAGACACTTAGGAAAACAGATCTTTCACGTTATATTTTCTTACTATCTTGTAACAAAAGAAGTTTCTGACATTTTGAGAAAACACTGCAGTCATATTTATATGGTAGATGAAATACATAAGAGCTTCTGATTTACTGTTATATTTTGAATTGAGTGCTGCTTTCATGTAAGAGGCAGTAAGCAAAAACACCCCAAACCAGTAGAAAAGAGAGTCTAGTGAGAACTTCTCTTCCTCTTTTTAATTCTTGGAAAACAGACTCAGGGCTGAGCTGTGTAGAAACAACTAATCATAAAGAGTGTGCTGGGAATAATTCCAGAAGTCTTGCAGGCTGTGACCTGCCTCCTATTCAAACTAGATGAAAATCTGCCGGGGATCACCTGAGCGATCGCTGACACACGCGCTCAAGAGCTTTGAGGTGTACATCAGGGAGCACCTGCTCTGAGGGGCTTCAAGCCTCACTACCCAAGTAGAAGTATGAGAGTGTGCATCACTTCTCAGCAGATATATATGAGAAGTCTCATTCTAAGAAAAGCAAACATTTGTTGTATTTTTCTCTTATTTGGACAAAAGGTGAGAATGACAATTAAGTTCTATTCTGTGGCAAAATAAAATACATTGTGACTAGAAGTGTAAACAGAGGAGTGTATTTCTTTTATTTCCTTGTGAAATACGCTTCTCTTTTTCGGACCATGTTTAAAAACAAATAAACAATGAGAAAGACTTCACTATTGATCAGTATCACTATAGATCCATCTCTAAATATCACTGTTAAACTTTTGCTTACATGAAGGTTTGAAAGCTTGAAATTTCTAAAGAACTCACTGTTGAATTATTTGGGCTGTCAGCTATAAGTGCATGCTCACTTTTATTCACATGAGTGCTGCTAGAGATGTAGTAACTGGTCATAACAGATCATCTCCAGAGTCAAAAAAGGAAAGAGTTTTCTTTGCCAAAATAAATCAGAAAGGGTCTTCCATTTGTGCAAGTTGTAATTCAGTTAAAGTCAATGGATCTTCAGCATATTTTACAAGGGTGGGATTTCATCCAGTCTGTTTCTTCATTTCCTTGAAAAAAGGAATCTTTCAAAGTCAGGAAAGAGAAATTGGCAAATAACTGATTTAAAAAACCTCAATAAAAGTAACAAAAATCAACTTAGTATTTCCTTTTGTACAAGGCACTTTTACGGCATGTTTGATAGCTAATTGAACATAAAATTTATGTATTAGATTTGCTTTAAAACATGCATGTATCTTCCCTACTGAATTGTAATCAAAGGAGTGAAGTGTGCATTCCAACCAAATCTATGATTACTGTTTTCTAATAACTAAACCACATTTTATACATCTTGATTTAGAGACCTAGGAGGTATTTTGTAGAAGCTTTCAAATAGCAGGTGTTCCAAATAACAGACATGCTCTTTTTCCTTTCTTTTTTAAAATTTGTGTAATGTCATATCTGAAAGCAATTAGTTAATGAAATATTTTATGTGAAAGTTGAGTAAATATTGAGCTCAAAAGAATGCCTCCAATGTAGGCATTCAGAACCAGATCTTATTTAAGCTCAGATTGGATACAAGATCCCTGTTACACTTGGCTATAATTAATATATATGTTACTTGTTCATTTACATTTGTAGCTGATCAAAAATTTGATTCATCATTGCACACCAATTGATAGACAAACACAGACATTACTTGGGTCAATATATGATTAACTGAGAACCAATGTAAAAGAAAACAGATTCATCTGTGTCTGGGACAATATTACATGGGTTAATATTTGGACTCTATCATAAGAGATCATTAGCCCTCATGAGATTTGAGAAGCCAGATATTTGCACTTTTCTCACACCTCTATCTTGTACACTACTGTCCTGGTTTAGGGCAAATTTGGGAGAAAACTTCCAAAGGGCCTCCCTAGGAAGCAAACCCAAGTGGTGGAGTCACTTCATTCAATGTACCATAGTCCACAGTCAATCTCCATTCTCCTTCAGATTTACACACAGGCCAGATGGGGCTGTTGAAGGATGAGTGGGTTTTGCTGACCACCCCTTGGCTCTCCAGCTCACGAATCATCTTATGAATGGGAATCACAGCATCTGGAGTTGTTCTGTACTGTCCGTGGTGCACTGTAGAAGTGGCAATTGGTACTTGTTGCTCTTTCCCCTTCAGAAGTCCTACTGTAGATGGGTTCTCTGACAGTCCAGGCAAAGTGTTCAATTGCTTGACACCCTCTGTCTCTACAGCAGCTATTCCAAAAGCCCACCTGAGTACCTTTGGGTCTTTGAAACACTTCAGAGGAAGTCTGTGCACAAAATGTGTGGGGCCTCTGGGCCAGTCACAATAGGGTGTTTTTTCCATCCATTTCCAGTTACGCTAACCTCAGCTTCCACTAAAGTGAAACCCTGAGATCCCCCTGTCACGCCAGCAATAGAAACAGATTCTGCCCCAATATACCTCAATGAGATTAATGTGCTCTGTAAACCAGTGTCGACCAAGGCCTCATATTTTCATGGTTCTGATGTGCCAGGCCAATGAATCCACACAGTCCAAAAAACATGGTTTTCCCCAACCTCTACCTGGCTAGAGGCAGGGCCCCTCTAAGCCTGGTTATACTTCTTTCCCAGGGCATATGTCTTGGAGGTTTCTTCAAGGTGATTGGACATGTCGTCATCATCATCATCTTACCTGGCAGTTCGGCTACGGCAGCTGGAGCTGCTTCCCTTTTGGTGGAAGCCCCTCTCTGTATCTCGCTGTCCTGCAATTCAAGCACCCGTTTTACCAGAGTAGCAGTAGATTTTCCATCCCATCTCCTCATGTTTTCTCCGCAATCATGCACGAAGATCCATAGCTCAGCTCATGGGATGTACCTTCTCTCCTTNCGAAGATCCATAGCTCAGCTCATGGGATGTACCTTCTCTCCTTATCTGGG